>PVKC010001658.1:30870-48819 GCA_004027635.1 Crocidura indochinensis | reverse complement strand
CCCAGGATCTTATCAGCTTCACGGTCTGCTGAAGTTTGACAAGTAGAATCAAATCAAGTGTTTTACACAACAGTGTGACACCACCCCACTTAAGTAAACCTCCTATGTGGATTGTCTTGAATTACATCACTGAGTATGTATTCCTTTAAAATTCATTTCCTTTATTTCAAATATGAAAATGCATGAAAGTCCATTTTACTAATAAGAAAATAAATAGGAACCAATTAAGATTGTACTGACAAAGATAGTTTCTGCAAGTAACACGAATAAAGTCTATAGCATGGACCAAAAAGAATACCCAGGACTGAGACCAAAGTTCTGCTGGCAGAATACATCCATTCAGTCTCTGGTATCATATGATCTTTCAGTCCACTATACGGAGCAACCGCAAAGCAACAAGCAGGTAGCAGGCCCTGAGCACCACCAGAGGTGACTCAAAAACAAAACATAGAAATGCTACCTAAAGTATAAAGTTCATTCCTTTCCTTTCTTCCTTTATTGAATACATTTGAAGTCAGGAAAACTATTCTAAAATGAGTAATAATGGTCACATCAAGCAGATATAGTCACAGGTAAAACGTTCCTACTTTATAACTATGCCATTTGACTTTTTCACAATAAGCACTTTAAATTAAAACTTACTTGTGTTTTTTTAATGTATACATATACATAACTGCATGTCTGCACTTCAATGCAGGGACCAGACAACTGTGTGAAGTGCACCAACTATATGGATGGTCCCCATTGTGTCCGGAACTGTCCTGCAGGTATCCTGGGTGAAAACAACACTGTAGTCTGGAAGTATTCAGATGACAACCGTGTGTGCCACCTGTGTCACATCAACTGTACCTATGGGTGAGTAGCAAATCTTGCAATTTTTCACATCAGAAATGCCTCCCAATTTTCCAGGCAATATCTTGCAGAAGCTCCTATTTTAAAGGTTGATGTACACACCAGTGCCCGTCACCATGTAGCTGCAATGGCACAGGAGTTTACAGAATATTGGATTCCCTCACAATGCTTATTATTCAGGGCTAGTTTCCGTAACACCAGCATATCCAGACAAGAAGATATTGAAAGGTAGAATAAAGCCTGGGTGTGCCAGCATTGCGAAGTCTTTTAAGTTCTATATGCCACCTCTGAAGGTGACCAAATTTTCTTTGAATATTTTTGTTCTCATTTTGCAATCAACAGATTGCAATTAATAAGCATTCCCTGGAATGGTTTAACAATACTTATTCTTGGGGCCCGGGAGATAGCATGGAGGTAAGGCGTTTGCCTTTCATGCAAAAGGTCATCCGTTCGAATCCTGATGCCCCATATGGTCCCCCGTGCCTGCCAGGAGCAATTTCTGAGCATGGAGCCAGGAGTAACCCCTGAGCACTGCCGGGTATGACCCAAAAACAAAAAAAAAAAAAAATACTTATTCTTTTAGCTAAATCAATAAGTATCACTATTGTTTGAGATATTTACTATCGTATTATAAAAATAACCATCTACTCCAAGATTTTTTGTTTTGTTTTGTTTGTTTTGGGACCATACCTGGTGACGTTCAGGGATTACTCCCAGCTTCGTGCTCAGAAATCGCTCCTGGTTTGGGGAACCATATGGGATGCCGAGGATTGAACTGAGGTTCGTCTAGGGTCAGCCACATGCAAGACAAACGTCCTATCACTGCGCTTCTGCTCCTGCCTCCATCTACTTCTAGATTTTAAAACTTTTTAATATGAGATGAAATTTTGAATTTCACAAAATTCCTCCATGGTAGCAGTTTTAGGGTTGACCAAATTGCAACATGGTAAAAAAAAAAAAGTCAGGAATATAACTCAACTGTACAGTCAGTTGCTGTGTCAGTCGTTGGACACAATCCCCAGTACAAAGGGTGGGGAAATATTGTAGAAAGCCTGTATAAACTATATTTCACTATTTTTTCATTTACTCTGTGTTTTTATACACCTTAGACACTAGAGCCATAATCTAAGATGGACTTACCCTAGATGTAGAAACTGAATGTTCTATGTTTCCTTCCATTTACTTCTGTAAAGAAATCTCTGTGTGGTTTCGAGTCTGTAATGTATGTCACTGGGCCTAGAGCAGGGAGAGGGTGGAAGAAATTCTTTGAATGTTCAGCAGTTGGTGTTAGCAACAAATATACTTCATGTAAGAAACAGATTTCCCGGACCATAGAGATAGCATGGAGGTAGAGCGTTTGCCTTGCATGCAGAAGGATGGTGGTTTGAATCCCGGCAACCCATATGGTCCCCCAAGCCTGCCAGGAGCGATTTCTGAGCATAGAACCAGGAGTAACCCCTGAGTGCTCCCGGGTGTGACCCCCCAAAAAAAGAAAAGCGGATTTGCCAATTATAGACACAGAATCTTTACCCAAGATTTAAAATAAAATGCTATTGGTATTTGTTCTACTGGCCCCCTCTCCAGTAGTGTTACTAATTCATTTTCAGACTTCACAATAGTATCCCATCTCTCATTTCACTAAATTTGTCTTTATTTCCAACATCTGCATCTTCCTCCCTCACTTTCAAGTAAATTGCTGCTACTGTGTATTTGACACAGAGTTCATAATACTTTACCTTTCACACAAGTAAGTGTTTTTCTTACTCTGAAACTTGTTAGTTATCAGAAAAATGTACGGTTATATTGCAACCTTGTCACTGCCCCCTAAAGTCATTCCTCCTAAACTATAAAATGGATTGCAAAAAATACATCTTAAAATTTTAAATGTGAGAAAAGTTGATGAGTGAAGGAAAAATGAGAAGGCACTTTTATGTGTATTGTGGCATGTGTTTTATCAATACACTCTCAGAGTTCCTATGGTTCCATTAGAAAGGGACAGTTTTAAAGGTTCTCAGATTACCCCAAAGGTGTCATCTTAGTCAGATTAGAGTTAGGGAAAGTGCCTTATTTCAAAGGATATTCCCGTGCCACCCAGGTGGGTCTAACTTCTGAAAAGAATGGTTCAGGAACTTACATAAGAGTCATTTTTAAATGGAAGCACATTTTATTAGAGCTGAAAGGAATGTTGCTTTGAATTTTTTTTTTTTTGGTTTTTTTGGGTCATACCCAGCAGTGCTCAGGGGTTACTCCTGGCTCCATGCTCAGAAATCTCTCCTGGCAGGCACGGGGGACCATATGGGGCACCGGGATTCGAACCGATGACCTTTTTGCATGAAAGGCAAATGCCTTACCTCCATGCTGTCTCCCGGGCCCCTGCTTTGAAATTTTTATCTTGGCAAAATCATGTCATTCTCAATTCTAAACGAAGAGAATAAATTGAATGGAGAACAGAGAATAATTTTTTCTGGCAAAACTCAATGATACCATGTGTTAAGACCTCTTGTACTTGGTATTAAACAATCTTTTTCTTAAGAAATAAGTAGGGTATTAGCAACTTTCAGAAGAACCTCTTGACCTTTTAGTAACCAAATAATCTTCTCTTGCCATTTCTTCAAAAGTGAATACATCTATTCTCCCTTCTAATCTCAGCTATCAAAAACTTTTTACTAGAAATTTTTATCAGTTTCCCATCACTTTCAGAGCTACATAAAGTTTCACCTCTAGTATGAATATGAATTTTATAATTTTTATTATTTTTCATTTGAAGGCACTCCAGGACCCACCAAATATCTAGGGAAAACACTGCCAGATATCTAGGTAGTAAAGAGCTTTTTTTTTTTTTTTTCAGTAAAGCCTAGTAGTTTCAAGGATTATTTACCAGTGAATGTTTTTAGAGAATGGATTTTGGTTTTTCTAGTAGATTTTAGACTGTCAAATAAGAGGCCTCATGGTCCGAGAAGCCCAGATCAATACTGCTATACAGAAACTGCATTATCTGGTAATTGGAAGACAGTGCACTTGAAGTCCAAGAAAAGTAAAGGATAGTGATCTTGAATGAGATGTGAAATGCTTAAGAATAAGTGACAGTGTCAGATGAATACCTATCCTCCTCACATATTTGAATTAAGTCCCTGGCTATCCCCAGGTTATGAAATGCCTGTCTTCTATTTAAAGTCATTTTTTCTATTGAAAGTTGTACTGGCAAATGCCACTACTATACTTTAAAGTTGACTTCCTCTACTTTTAAAAAAACATCATCCTGGACTCTGAATAAGTTTTGTGACTTCCACTTTCTCCATTTGTCATTAATCTCCTGCTGCTCTGGAGCACTGACATGCTCCATGGAGACATTCTAGTTCTGTGGCATGATGGAGACAGAGCTACCACTCAGATCTGTACCAACAGGGCCTTTTGCGTGTGTGGGAGATCATGTCCCTTCTTATCCGTTCCTCTCCGACTCCTTAATTAGTATGCCCAACTCAGTTCCCTCTACTCTCCTGCCTCTTGCCACAGCTATGACAGCTGTATCAAAATAAAACATGGGCATATGTCCACTGTGTTTAGGGCTGGAGTTACCCCTGTCACAGATGCTCAAAACATGTACTGGTGAATAAGCAAATGAATAATCACATAATTAATGGCTAAATATATTGCAACACTGAGATGCATGGTGATTTTATTGTGATTTGAAAGTAATGTAATGCACATTTCCTTGTTCCTGTTAAAAACTTTTTAAACAAAAATGTTGGAGTTGAATGGTTAAAAGGCCATTTTCTTTTTAATTCCTACAGCTGTGATGGTCCAGGTCTTGAAGGCTGTTCTCCACTTGGGTAAGTGAAGCTTTGAGTCTAATACTAGAAGCATGAAGAGCAGATTAAAGCTTCCCTACATTTCCACTTGTTTTTATCTCCCACCTCTAAGCTTCCCTACATTTCCACTTGTTTTTATCTCCCACCTCTAAGCAAGTGTGGTAGCCCTGGCACATGCCCCTCCTCTGTGCACCTGCTGCTGTGAGTAGGATGTTAGACTGGGAGATTGGAGTTGGGAGTATCTACTCAGTTGACCTTTTCATCTTCTGTGTCTCTTTCATTCTTCTCACTAACCCAGTTGGCTGGACCAAAACTTCGTTTCAATGAACTTTCTCCTTTATGACAAAACTTCAGCTTGAGGAACTTTCTCCCTTGCTTTCTTTGCTGCTTCCTTCCATTTTGATCAATTTGCTGCCAAATGATTGCTATGCGAAGCAAAATAGAATTGAAGGTTTCTGTTTGGATCCATTAGGAAAGAATGGTAATTTCAGATCACAATGTCCAGTAAGGCATTACACACACATGAGGCACTTATTTGCTATTCCCAGTATCCCCAAATGGTCATAATTCTAGAGACTACTACCATTTTTACAAACGAGCTCTACAAAAGCTCTTCTTCCATCTCCCTTCTACAATCTCAGCTGACTTTCCTGCCTTGAATGAGCGACGATAATGGTTTTCTCCTACCTTTAGAGAGAATTTAAAGACAGGTGAGGACAATTATTTCTGAGCTAACACTCTCATTTTCTCCTTACATCTGCCCTTGGACTGCAAGGACACTTACAAAACATTTCCATTTATTTTATTTTATTTTATTTTATTGAAACCATTGTGATTTACAAAGTTCTTCACAACAGGGTTTCAGACATACAGTGAATAAGGGCTAATCCCACCATCAATGTTCAATTCCCTCCACCATGTTCCCAGAGTGTATCCCATACTACTAATCTTTGCCTCCCCAGCCAGCCAGTCTAACAGGCTCATTGAAAGTTTAGCTTGTTAGAGTTTAGGTTTTTTGATTCTATTGTTGACTTTGACTTGGACATTTAGTTCTGTTCTTTTTTTTTTATCCCACCAATGCACCTGAGACCAAGTGTCCCCTGGCCCCATCCTTGCATATTTGTGCTTCTTTTCCTCTATTCAGTTTCTTTCCTTCTTTTTTGCTCGACTCTGGAGCCAAGAGTGTTCAAGACAACTCCCATTTAGAGCATTGCTTTTCTTCATGCAGTTATTCTAAATATCACATATAAGTGATATCATTCTATATTTATCCTTCTTCTTGCATTTAACATAAAATTCTTCCAATATAAACTCTACAATCAGTATCTTAGCAATGAAGTGGTCCAGTACATCCCCAAACTAGAAACCAGCTTATACTTCAAAGATTTTTCTCCTATTTTTATTCATTTACTATGACCACAGCTCACCATAGAACACATAATTCATATTTTATTACTTATAGCTCCTAATAACCCTGTCAATAGAGTAAAACTCATATTCATTTTAAACTGTTAATTGAAAAATGTGGAAGGCCAATATACTTTGTTTTATGTACAAATTAAGCTAATTAATCTTTGATACTGATTAAAATTTTTCCCTGAAAACATAAAGCTTGTCAGAAATGCAGATGAAATAGTTTCTTGTGATTTAGTGGATAATCTTGCTGTGTAATTGTATTTTTCATATTTAATTTATTTTCTCCCATATTTTTAATTTATTTTTTAATTTAACATGTGATTTTTAATTTTTTTTAATTTAACAAGTGATTTTTCAGTTTGGGGGCCACCTCAGCAGTGTTTGGCCTCAGCTAAGTTTTCAGAGGTCATACAGTACTGAGGAATAATTCTATAATACCAACATAATAAAATATGCACTGCAAAGCACTGAACTCTTTCTTCAAGACACATTTCTCATTTTAAATATAAATTTACTCTTCACTGTGGAGTCTAATCAAAATTCAAATGTTTCCTTCTTTTCTGCACCTCAATGGAAACGGGGACTAGGATACAAAGACTACTCACTATCAACGCCATGGTCTAAAGGAAGTTTATTATCAGAAGGCCCGCTGAGAGGCTCCCCCAGCATGGATGGCTGACTCGACCTCAAAAGAGAGGTCACTTGCTTGATAGTGAGGGTGGTATTCCTCAACCTTAGTTACCAACATTTGATTGGCCTAAATATGAATCTTCCTTCTGCTGTACTAAGCATATATGTATTTGAGCATCAGTACAGGCAAATGTAGCCTTGATTAAATTTCTCTTTACTTGGAAAACATATCACCAAGAAAAACATTAAAAGAATGTTGTAATCCTCATAGTCTTAAAAATTCCTGTAGCTTTAAGCAGACTGCTCTCTTAGATGAAAGGAATGTATGCTTTAGGGCATATGTAAGGGACTCAGTGACTTGCTAATTTTTTATCTGGATGTTGCATCTAAAGTTTGGCCTGGACACAGCAATGGTTGTTAAGAAAGCTTTTGCAAGGTAAAAATTTACATCTCTTTCAAATAAGTTTGTCTTGTTTTTTTTTGTTTTTTTTTTTTTTACCTTTTTACTAAAATCTATTCATTAGCCAGATTTAGGAAGTCAGTTATCTGCAAAATCCCTAAAAACAAAAAACTCTGTTCCCTCAGGTAAAAAGGAAACTTGATAAGAAAATCTGGCATTTTGCTAATTCTTTAATCTAATTCAGAACTGACAACTAGGGCCTGGACAGAGAGGAAAAACTTTGAGATTTTAAAATTTACCCTCCTTTGATCCCAGGAAAGTCTCTGGACTCTTAATTGAAGTGTAATTATTCATAAGGTCTGCAAACCACTTAGAAGCATGTGAATTGTTATGAAGATCAAACAGTATATACTGGTGAAGCTTCTGTTAACAAGATATATAGTTTACTTTGCAAAGAAACAAATGTGAGCTCTTTTTTTTTTTTAACATACACCAAAAAAACTGATTGGCAAGAATCCTGGATATACACCCCATGTATGTTGAATAAAGTTAGAATACTCATTCTTCCACAGAGCTGTGTGTGGCTCCTGTCATTTATCATTTCGCCAAATCTGTGACACAGTTTTCAGGGGGAATTTTGGGAATTCCCTAATATGTCCAGACCAATATAGCTGTGACAATCCATGGAAATGGAGAAGCTATTCATTCAATGCCCATCTAATAAAGGGTTAATATCAAAGATATGCAAGGCACTGTAGAATTTAACAAGAAAAAAAAATCTAATCCCATCCAAAACTAGGGAGAAGAAATGAACAGATATTTCCACAAAATATATAAATAAAGATGACCGAAGGGCTCATGAAAAGAAATTGCTCCTTATCACAAATCATCAGAGAAAAGTAAATCAAAACAATGATGAATATCATCTCACACTACATAGAATTGGGACACATCACAAAGAGCAAGAACAGCCACTGCTGGCAGGGATGTGGGGAAGCAAAAAAAAAAAAAAAAAAAGAAAAAATAGAAATTGAGCTCCCATATGATCCAGCAATATCACTGTTAGGGATATACCTTAAGAACCCAAAAATGCAATGCGGAAAAGTCCGCTATATTCCTATGTTCATCACAATACTATTCACAGTAGCCAGAATCTAGAAACAACTCAAGTGCCCAAGAATAAGTGAGTGGCTTAAGACTCTAGGGTACATCTACACAATGAGATACTATGCAGCAGTTTGGAAAATTAAATCATGAAATTTGCTTATACATGGATGGATATGGAGGTTATTATGCTAAATGAAATGAGTCAAAGGAAGAGAAGACAAAGAATAATCTCTCTCATTTGTGGGATGTAAGAAAAAAGATAGTATGGCAATAATATCCAGAGACAACAGAGACAAAGCTCAGGAGGCAAGCTTTGTAAGAAGCTTGTCACATATAGTGGAGCAGTGCAGTTAGAGTAGAGAAAAGACTGCTATGACAATGATAGTTAAAACTTATCACTCTGGATAAGGACTGGGTGCTGAAAAGAGATAGAGTAATATGCATGGTACCCCTTCATTAATAGTATGGCAAACCACACTGTCTGAAAAGGAAAAAAAGAAGAGAGTAAGAGGGAAAAGTAAAATGTCTGCCCGAGATAGGAAAGGGGAGGTCGGGAGAGAAACAAGGGACATTGGTGGTTCGAAATAGACACTGGTTAGGGTGGTGAAATTATATGATAAAAACTCAATCTAAATAATAAATAAATAATAAATAATTAAAAAATAAAGTGTTTTAGTCAGATTAATTTCTTGTAAATAATTTTGGGAACAGGGTTTCTTCTTTTTGTTTTGTTTTGTTTTGTTTTTCCCCACATACATTTGATGCTCAGGGGTTATTCCTGGCTAAGCGCTCAGAAATTGCCCCTGGCTTGGGGGGACTATATGGGACACGGGGGAGGGGGGGATCGAACCGTGGTCCTTCCTTGGCTAGCACTTGCAAGGCAGACACCTTACCTCTAGCGCCACCTCGCTGGCCCCAGGGTTTCTTCTTAATGACATTATGTCCAGTGTCATATTTTTAATGAGAAAAGTCAGGTTTTAAAAATTCAGAATTCACCAATTTTTAAGTGCATTTTTTTAGGTTAGTTCTAGATCAGGGGTGGTGAACACGTTGCTCTCCAGCTGCATGCAGTTCCTGGCCAAAATGAATGTGGCTCTTTGCCTCTTATCATTATTTTGTATGCTGCGGCTCTTTGCTAACTTTGGATTTTGTTCTGCTGCTTCTGAGGAGGGACCTCTGAGGAGAGATTTCCGAGCTGCTTCATCCCGTCTCCCATTCCCTCAGAAACAGCTGCACTGGCCAGCCAGTGGGGAGGAGTGGGGACAGGGGAGGGACCCGTGTGTCACAGGTTGGGTCACATCTTGCTGTTAGTTCTTAGTGTGGAGGACGCAGCACACCCCCACCATCACTGCAGGATTTTTACCCTCACTCAAAATGGCAAAATGCAATATGTGCTTAATATATTATTGTTAAAATGATATGCTTTTGTGTGAGTGTTTGTTTGTTTTGGCAGGTCACTGCGTGCTGTGGCTCTCTGACTTTCAGTTTAAAATTCTGGCTCTTTGTGTCGAGCCCGTTAGCCACCCATGTTCTAGATCGACCCTAGGAGTTTCTTTTTTCATTATTAATATCTTTATTTAAACACCTTGATTACAAATACGATTGTAGTTGGGTTTCAGTCATAAAAAGAGTACCCCCTTCACCAGTGCAATATTCCCAACACCAATGTCCCAAATCTCTCTCCTCCCGGCCTCACCCCCACCTTCACTCAAGACAGGCTTTCTACTTCACTCACTCATTCTCATTGTTATGATAGCTCTCAATATAGTTATTTCTCTAACTACACTCATCACACTTTTTGGTGAGCTTCATGTTGTGAGCTGGACCTTCCAACCTTCCTCTCTTTTGTCTCTGGGAATAATTGTAAAAATTTCTTTTACTTTTTCTTAAAACCTATAGATGAGGGAGACTATTCTGCATCTATCTCCCTCCCTCTGACTTATTTCACTCAGCATAATAGATTCCATCTATATCCATGTATAGGAAAATTTCATGACTTCATCTCTCCTGACAGCTGCATGATATTTCACTGTGTATATGTACCACAGTTTCTTTAGCCATTCATCTGTCAAAGGACATCTTGGTTGTTTCCAGAGTCTGGCTGTTGTAAATAGGACTGCAATGAATATGGGTGTGAGGAAGGGATTTTTTTTTTCGGTTTTTGGGTCACACCCGGCAGTGCTCAGGGATTACTCCTGGCTCCATGCTCAGAAATTGCTCCTGGCAGGCACTGCGGACCTTATGGGGCACCGGGATTCGAACCGATGACCTTTTGCATGAAAGGCAAATGCCTTACGTCCATGCTATCTCCTGGGCCCCGATAAAGGGATTTTTGTGTTGTATTTTTGTGTTGCTATGGTATATCCCTAGGAGTGGTATACCTAGGTCGTATGGGAGCTCAATTTCCAGGTTTTAAAGGAATCACCATATCGCTTTCCATAAAGGTTGGACTAGACAGCATTACCACCAGCAGTGGATCAGAGTTCCTTTCTCTCCACATCCCCGCCAGCCCTGCTTTTTCTCATTCATTATGATGTGTGCCAATCTCTGTGGTGTGAGGTAGTACCTCACAGTTGTTTTGATTTGCATCTCTCTGATGATTAGTAATGTGGAGCATTTTTTCATGTGCCTTTTGGTCATTTGCATTTCTTCTTTGTCAAAGTGTCTGTTCATTTCTTCTCATTTTTTGATGGGATTAGATGATTTTTTTCTTGTAAAGTTCTGTCAGTGCCTTGTATATTTTGGATATTAGCCCCTTGTCTAATGAGTATTGGGTGAATAATTTCTCCCATTCAGTGGGTGACTCTTGTATCCTGGGCACAATTTCCTTCAAGGTACAGAAGCTTCTCAGCTTAATACATTCCCATCTGTTTATCTCTGCTTGCACTTGTTTGGAGAGTGTTGTTTCCTTCTTAAAGATGGCTTTAGTCTCAATGTCATGGAGTGTTTTACCTACATGTTGTTCTATATATCTTATGGTTTCAGGTCTGATATAAAGTCTTTAATCTATTTGGATTTGACCTTCGTACATGGTGTTAGCTAGGGGTCTGAGTTTGCTTTTTTGCAAGTAGCTAACCAGTTGTGCCAAAACCACTTGCTGAAGAGGCTTTCCATGCTCCATTTAGGATTTCTTGCTCCTTTATCAAAAACTAGGTGATTTTATGTCTGGCGAGTATTCTTTGAGTACTCAAGCCTATTCTGAGGGTCTGTCTTCCTGATGTGTGCTTGCAAAGCTATAAATTTTCCTCTTAGTACCACTTTTGCTGTGTCCCATAGGTTCTGATTGTTTGTGTTTTCATTGTCATCTGTTTCCAGGAAAGTTTTTATTTCCTCTTTAATTTCATCTCGGATCCACTGGTTGTTCAGTAGTAGGCTATTATTTAATTTCCAGGTGTTTTTTCTTTGTGTCCTTTTGTAGTTCACATCTAATTTCAGAGCTTTGTGGTCAGCAAAGGTAGCCTGCAAAATTGCTATCCTCTTGATTTTATGGAGGTATGTTTTATGTGCCAGCATGTGGTCTATCCTGGAGAATGACCCATGTACTTGGAGAAGAATATGTATCCAGGTTTCTGGGGGTGGAGTATATATATATAGATATATAGATATAGATAGATAGATAGATATAGATATAGATATAGATAGATAGATAGATAGATATAGATATAGATATGGATATAGATATAGATATAGATTATAGATATAGATTATAGATATAGATATACTGAAACCCAACAAAAATATACTAGGCCTCTTTCTTCCATTTTTCTTTTCAGCTCTAGTATATTTTTGTTAGGTTTCAGTCTGGTTGATCTATCAAGTGTTGACAAAGCCATGTTGAGGTCTCCCACAATTATTATGTTGTTATTGATATCCTTTTTCAGATTTGTCAACAATTGTATTAAATATTTTTCTGGCCCCTCATGGAGTGCATTTATATTTAGGAGGGTGATTTCTTCCTGCTGTACATATCCCTTGATTAGTATAAAATGTCTATCTTTGTTCCTTACAACTTTTCTAAGTATAAAGTTTGTGTCATCTGATATTAATATAGCCACTCCATCTTTTTTTAAGGGTGTTGTTTGCTTGGAGGATTTTCCTCCAGCCTTTGATCTTGAGTCTATTTTCTGATGATTCAAGTGCATTTCTTGTAGGCAGCAAAACGTTGGGTTCAGTTTTTTGATCCATTTAGCCACTCTGTGTCTCTAAACTGGTACATTTAGTCCATTGACATTGAGTAAGATAATTGTCATGGTATTGAGTGCCATTTTTGTGTAGAAGTTTGGTGTGTCTGTTGGTCAGTCTTAACTTAAATAGACCTTTCAGTTTTTCTTTTAAGGCTGGTTTTGAGTCTGCAAAGTTTCTGAACTGTTTTTTATCCAGGAAGCTATGTATACTTATTTCAAATCTGAAAGTGAATCTTCCTGGTTGCAGTATTCCAGGCGAAGCATTCATTTCATTGAGTTTTTTCACTATGTCCCATCACTTCTCTGGCCTTGAGTGTTTCTTGTGACAGGTCTGCTATAAATCTCAAGGATACTTCTTGAATGTAATTTCCCTTTATGATCTTGCTGCTTTCAGTATTCTGTCTCTATCTGTGGGATTCATCATTGTGACTAGGATGTGTCTTGGGGTGTTTTTCCTGGGGTCTCTTTTAGTTGTCACTCTTCAAGCATGCAGGATTTGTTTGCATGTATTCTTTTTTTTTTTTTTTTTTTGGTTTTTGGGCACACCCGGCTGTGCTCAGGGGTTACTCCTGGCTATCTGCTCAGAAATAGCCCCTGGCAGGCACAGGGGACCATATGGGACACACGGGATTTGAACCAACCACCTTTGGTCCTGGAACAGCTGTTTGCAAGGCAAATGCTGCTGTGCTATCTCTCCAAACCCATTGTTTGCATGTATTCTTTAGCTCTGGTAGTTTCTCTTTAATTATGTTCTTGAAACGTTGTTTCTTCCCGGAGATTTTCTTCCAGGGTCTCTGGGACTCCAATGATTCTTAATTTGTTTCTGTTGAGCTTATCAAAGACTATTATTTTCATCTGTTCATATTCTTTGAGTAATTTTACCATTATCTGATCATTTGCTTTAAGTTTTTTTTCCAATCTCTTATGCTATATGGAGTTGTTATGCATCACATCTTCCAGCTCACTAATTCTATCCTCAGCTGCTGTTACCCTGTTGGAGAGGTTTTCCACTGAGTTTTTCAGTTCGTCTACTGAGTTTTTCAGGCCTGTTATTTGACCTATTAGTTCACTTTGGAGTTTTCTGATTTCTGTATTTATATTTTCTTGGTTCCTATTAGTGTTCTGTTCAACTAGATCTATATTTTCTTTGAGTTCTGTGAACATCCTCCATATTTCTTCTCTAAACTCCATATCTGAGAGACTAACTAGGTGGTTGGCTGCTTTCGGGTCATCAGAGTTGTCATCTTTATTCTCTATGCCTGATGTCAGTCTGCGTTGTTTCCCCACTGTCACGCTTGTATTGTGGGTTTTTCTTTTTTTTAATATATTTTATTTAATATTGTGGGTTTTTCTACTTGTGATGATATTCATTGGCTAAATGATGTGCATGGCTACCCTTTGTGGGCAGGTCAACTCACCTCCAAGGAAGGGGAGTTCTCGGGGGAGGAAGCCACATAGGATCAAGTCTTTGGCCGGAGCAGGCAGAAAAGAAAGTCCAGAGAGGTCTACTGAGCTTCAGAGACCCAGCACAATTCAGTTGGCTCCACTCTTTGTGGGCTGGTCAACTCAGCTCCAAGGAAGGGGAGTCCTGGGGGGAGGAAGCCACACATGTTCAAGTCTTAGGCCCGAGCAGGCAGAGAAGAAAGTCCAGAAAGCTTAAGTGCATTTTTATGGGAGAAAGTGAGTGCTTTGATGTCTTTGGGGGATGCTTGTTGACTCACTTATCTATGATAGCCAGGCTCTTATGTCTATAGACTTTCTGAGGCTCAATCATAAAACACATGATCCTATCTTCAAAGTCAAGGATACCCTTCCTTCTCCCATTAGGTAGAGTCACATTATTATTGACGGTCCCTCAACCCGGGCAACCAGCATAGGTATATCCCAGTGTAAGCATAGGCCAGGAGCTTAATCCTTGTCCTGCCTCATACACCTGACATTATTATTGCCTGAGATCCCTTCAGGAATGGTGAGAGCATTAATGAAATCTGAGTAATCTGTCTCATAAAAGTTTCAATAGGCATGATGCTTTTTTAAATAAAAACTAAAATATAATAATCACACTGTGGTCTAGATGATACCTCAATTTTGTATTTTTGGTATTATGGCTACAATAGTGTTTAA
Source organism: Crocidura indochinensis (assembly GCA_004027635.1). Lineage (NCBI taxonomy): Eukaryota > Metazoa > Chordata > Mammalia > Eulipotyphla > Soricidae > Crocidura > Crocidura indochinensis. The sequence continues at coordinate 34,297 of PVKC010001658.1, read as the reverse complement.
GTTTGTACATATAAATTGTTACACACTACCACCACCAAAGTACTCATGACCCTACATTCCTGTCCTTAACTGGTCCAACCTTCATTCCTTCTTCTCTCCCTCCCACTCCCACTACTTGTTTATATATTTAGTAATTAGGTTCAAGGGTTTGACACTATCAATTCCCTTCTTTAGTCTATGATTACATAAGTGGAGTTCACCCAGCATTTGCTCTTCTCCTCTAACTTATTTTGCTTAATATGATACAAATTTTAAATTGGAGCAAAAGACAGGGAGAGAAGAGGTTTAAACTTGAAAAAATTGGAAATCACATAGAATTCTGGGTTCAGAATGCTTGTTTTTGTGAGATCATTGTAAATGCTGTCAGTGGAACAAGAGAGTCAGGAAATTCCTGAAGTACCAAAGAATAAAATTTCCCCATGTGTACCTTATTACAGACCCAAGATTCCATCCATTGCCACTGGGATCGTTGGGGGTCTCCTGCTGCTGGTGGTGATAGGCCTTGTAGTTGGCCTGTACCTGCGCAGACGTCGTATTGTTCGGAAGCGCACGCTGCGAAGACTGCTGCAAGAGAGAGAGGTGTGTACCCATGGCCCCACACCCACTACCCAAAACAGGAGCAAGACCAGCATAGAAAATTTGCCATCAGAATTCATCATTTTAATTGTGAAATTGGGTACTACATATTATTATAGCAGTGGGTGGGGGATCTCTGAATGTTCTATTATAAACTGGCAATCCTGTTTCACTCTGTGCCTTGATAAGCAAGTCTTTCCCAGATGCATCACACATACATATACATGCTTGGGTGTGGTTCCTGTGTAAGACAGGCTAGAAGTAAATAGACACGGAATACCTGTGAGGATGCTATTTGGAAAATGCCTCTACACAATGTGACCGCTTTCTAAGCTCTGTTGTCTTTGTCCTAGACACCACCATTCCCATCAGGGTACTGAACAGTTCTCATCCCTGTGTTTTTGCTAGAGTCCCACAAGAGATCCAGGGCAGATCATAACATACTAGTTGAGTACTGTGGGTGCCAAGGTCTGATAATCTTTCACCATAAACATGTTTCTACCACTTTTCTTCATGGAAACAGAAATAGAAATTGGTTCTCTGAAATGGTATCACAATTCATTGGGAACACGATTGTGACATGGTTCCTGTTCCCACCACATCTTTTATACCATTCTTTGGAAAATGTACTTTTCTCCTTTTGAGTGAGCATGGCAGTTTCTTACTCATGTAGGACCACATGAGTTTGCCTGGACTAGCTATACCCACCTTCCAAGCACTCTGTCTTTCCCTTGTCATACCCCGACCCCATTGCCCTGAGGTGAAGTGAAAAATCCTATTCATTTGTTCTTTACATTTCAGCTTGTTGAACCCCTAACTCCTAGTGGAGAAGCCCCCAACCAAGCTCTCTTGAGAATCTTAAAGGAAACAGAATTCAAAAAGATCAAAGTCCTGGGATCTGGAGCATTCGGCACAGTGTACAAGGTAAGATAAAAAAAAAAAAAAGACATAAAAAGCCACTTGGATGCTTTTCTGAAGGAAAATAATAAAACCTGGGAGCCGCAAAACCATCACGACATTTAAAACAAATCTAGCACATTGTTTCTTATCTTTTTTTTTTTGTCCCCAAATTCCCAATACAGATCAGGCAAGGGTCTGGGTTGAGGTATATATGGGGTACATTTACTGTACCTCCTCTTTCTATACAGTCAGTGTGAAGAACACAGCCTGTGGTAAGAATTGGGAGGCCATTGTTTCTTATCTTAATGCAATATATAGGATCATGAGGTTAGCTGTCATCTGAAGAAAAAAGAACTTTTTCACTTAACAATGTAAAATATATTGTTGCATCAGAGCTCTTAGGATGGGCTTGGATGGTGGTGGATGGTAATGGAGGCCTTTGTCCACCAACTCAGGACCACGTGGCTCCACTTTCTCCAACCGACAGGTATCTGGTTCAGGAAAGTGGCAGGTATTAAACTCACATGCAGTCAGGCTTCCAGAGGGATAACATCTTTATTTGTCCTGGCCAATATGTGTGGCCTATAATCTTAAACTTATTTTAAGCATGGTCTTGTCAGCTTGCCCTGCGTCTATCCTCTTTCAGCCATTTCTCCTCTGACCTCAATCCAGGAAAATCCTCCTTGGTCCCTCAGGCCAAACCTCTTATAACCTCCCAAGACCCTTCCCAGAAATGGGAGGGTCTTTCTTGTAGGCAATGTTACAGGAAGAATGGGGGTGGGGTAACAATCTCCCCCTCCCTGGATATAAAAGAAGGGTAGTAAGCTTTGTAATCCTGACTCTGCCTTTAGTCAAAGGCGGGTAATATTTCCATAGCAAGTTTTAAGTGAAATTAACATATTAGCCTTTCCATAAACATAACTTTTCTGCAAAATACACCATACACCTGTAACTTGAAATTTTCTCAATGCTTTTTACCAAGCACTATTCTGGAACTTTCTAGTTCCTATACCTCTTAATGCTATTTAAAATCAAGCATTTTATCTGGAACTTTCATGTTCCTATATCCTTACCCTAACACATAAGCACAAGAACATCTATGCAGAACATACCTTTTAAAAACAGGCTAATACATCAAAATACGTAGTGAAACATTATACCGTTGGAAACATTAACTATGGAAAACAATGAAACACATTTAAATCATTAAGAAAATGACTTAGGGGGCCCGGGAGATAGCATGGAGGTAAGGTGCTTGCCTTTCATGCAAAAGATCATCGGTTCGAATCCCGGTGCCCCATATAGTCCCCCGTGCCTGCCAGGAGCAGTTTCTGAGCATGGAGCCAGGAGTAGCCCCTGAGCACTGCCGGGTGTGACCCAAAAACCAAAAAAAAAAGAAAATGACTTAGATCAAGAGATACAGCAGAAGCAAAGTTAGATGCAGGCGGTTTGAAACGAAATTTCTTAGTTGGGCTACGCTGTTTTACCCCCCCTTTTAAAAATTTTTATATCACTACCTAATATTATTTCGTTACCAACACCAATTTTTCAGATGCTGGGCTTATCCCACACCAAAAGCCAGGAAAACAAGAAAGCCTATGCTCTTTGTTTTTGCTCATTGAAAAAGAAAAAGAAAAAGGAAAAGAAAGGGGCAGAATGTAACCACACCCCCCATTTCCTGGGTGTAAATCTTACCTGCTAATAGATCCTCCCATTTCTGGGAGGGGTCTTGGAAGGTTATAAAAGGTTTTGCCTGAGGGGCAAAAGGGAATTTACCTGGATGGAGAAGTAGCAGGAGAAAAGATGACTGAAAGGAATTAAGACGCAGAGCAAGCTAAGAATGGCATGTGCTGAAATAGATTTATGATATAGGCCACAGATGTTGGCCAGGGCAAATAAAAATGTTATCTCTCTGAAAGCCTGACTACAAGTGAATTTTATCCACCCCCCC
>PVKC010001658.1:0-30770 GCA_004027635.1 Crocidura indochinensis | reverse complement strand
ATGGCCCTGCTGTTAGAGCCACTGCAAAGTTTCAAGAGCCATATGCAGCTCTGAAGCCACAGGTTGCCAACCCCTGATCCAGGCGGACACTCCAGAAACCCCAGCTGTGATCTGCTCAAGTCCTGAAGGGCTTGGAAAATCATGACATTTTCCAAAACTATAAAGAATGAATCTCTTAACAATTGTATTACAACTCCGGGTTCCTGTGAGGTACATACATAAAGAATTCCATGGATGACCGTGCCCACCTGTAGATGAGGAGTGATGGGGATGTTGAAGGAGGAGCCTTCCACTTTGTGACATCCTCCAAATAAAAGCTACACCCAAAGAACCGCCTTTCATCTGATTTCAGTGTTTTTTTAATCACTAACTTTATTTATTTTTATTTATTTATTGGTTTTGGGGTCACACCCAGCAGCACTCAGGGGTTACTTCTGGCTCTATGCTCAGAAATAGCTCCTGGCAGACTCAGGGGACCGTATGGGATGCCGGAATTCAAACCACTGTCCTTCTGCATGCAAGGCAAACATCCTACCCCCATGCTATCTCTCCAGTCCCTGGTTTCAGTCTTCAATCAATTAGGCCCACCTAAACCATCTTCTAGGGATTCTAGACAAAATGGCCTCACAGCACACTCTCTGTGAGATCTTGGGTATTTTATCTTGGATATTTTGTCTGACTCATAAGTGTGCTAGCCAAGAAGCCAGTGAGATGTGGCCCATGCTGGTGGAAAGCAGAACAGGCTCCAATACTCCTTGTCCACAGCCCCAGAACTCTGTGGGATTTTGTCACCTACTGAGCCTATCCAGCTTATGGGATATTCCATTTAATGTGTACCCTATCTCTGTCTTAGGGACTCTGGATACCAGAAGGTGAGAAGGTGAAAATCCCTGTGGCTATCAAGGAATTAAGAGAAGCCACGTCTCCCAAAGCCAACAAGGAAATTCTCGACGTGAGTATTTACTATTCTCTCTAGTCATCCACAGGCCTACACTTCACAATCAATCCCTTATCTGGTGGCTGCCAGAATATTACCATATTAAGTCTTTTTCATCATATTCTGAATGTTCACTTTCCTTCTAGCTATAGTTTTTTTAGTTCCCTCACAGTCTTTCTTTTAAAAGGTTTTCCTCTTCCACACTTTTTCCCCTACTAACTTATAACAATTTCATTTACCCTTACAATGTCTCTCCAGTGGAAGATCTTGGTACAAAAGCCACACAAACACTTTGCAGTCAGTGACAAAATTCTGATGTCAGTAGTGTATTGTGTTCAATATTCTTTGGGTGAAGAAAGAAAGACAGCTTCAGCTTCACCATGATTTGCAATACTGTTACACGTCAAATTCCATGCATACAACATTCCAACACCATGCTTTGGGAAGTGTCCGATTTCCTCCATCACCATTGTCCAAATATACCTCTCACAACCTGTCCTTTTTTACCACCCATGTAAAGCTCAGTTCGGTAGACCACATCTTACGTTCTGTTGCCTTTGGGCATTCATATCTTAATTTATCTCTTTATGCCCATATATGAGAGAAATCATTTTGTTTCTCTCCATTTCGCAGGTAAACTTTACTCAGCATTTTACTTTCCAGATCCATCTACATAACAGCAATTTGTGTGGATAACAACAAATTTGTGTGGATTTGTCTTTTTTGTTTGTTTTTGGGTCACCCCCAGTATTGCTCAAATTGCTCTGACTACACTCAGGGATCACTCCTAGTGGGTTTGGAGGATATACAGGTGCAGGGTATCAAACTTGGGTCAGTTTCATGTGAGGCAAGTGCTGTTACACCCAACCCAGCCATTTTTAATAGCCTAGCATTATTTGTGTGTTTGTATATATATATGTGTGTATATACATATATATGTGTATATAGATATGTATATATCCACATACACATATAAATATATACATATATACATATATTTGCATATATCTCTATATATCTATTTATACATATATCTATATATACATATCTACATATACATTTTGTGTATATATACATGTATACATATTATGTATGCACATATATACATATCTACATAGTGTATACATTGAATTATACATATATGTGTATATATCTATTTGGGCTATCATAAATATATAGTAACAGAGATGGAATAGAATTTGGGGGCTCTTTGGGTGGACAAAAACAGGAAGAATTTTTGGGTCACATGAACGTTATTAAGTTTTTGAGTAGTGTCCATATTTTCCAAAAGGTTGAACCAGTTAATATTCCCATCACCAGTGACGGGGTTTCTTTTCCCCACATCCACTCAAGCACTCATTTATTTTATTTCTTGTCTGATGTGTGACAGTCTCAGTGCTGTGCAGTGATATTTTATTATTTTCATTTGCATTTCTCTAATGATCAGAAATGCAGAGGTTTTTTCATATACCCACTGGTTAGTTTTATGTCTTCCTTGAGGAGTTTTATATTCATCTCTTCTCATATTTTGATGGGATTATTTGTTACTTGTTCATTTTTACAAGTATTTTATATATTCTGAATATTAACCTTTTTTTCTTCAGATGAGTGGTAGGCAAATATTTTCTCTAGTCTGAGGCAGACTTTTATTCTGGTTATCATTTTATTTTTAGTACAGAAGCTTCTTAGTTCTGTCCCATCTTGTTGGGTTTTATTTTCCTTCTATTTCCTAGAGCAGTAGGATTGACTCATTGAAGTTATCTATAAATTCTATGTCATGAAGTGTTCTGCTTATATTTTCCTCAATATAATGTATGAATTTAAGACCGATATGTAGTTTTGAGTTGACATTTGCTCACATTGTGAGTAAGGAATGTGTTCATTTTATGACCCATGACCAACCAGGTTTCCCAACACCATTTGTTAAATAGATTTTCCTTGTTCCATTTCATATTCTTTGCTCCTTTTTCAAAAATTGACTGTCTATATACTTGAAGATTTGTTTTTGGGTTCTCAAATTTATTTCATTGATTTGAGTGTAGGTCTTTATTGAAATATCATAGTGTCTTGATTACTAGAGCTTCATAGTAAATTTAAATTATGGGAAAGAGAAGCCTCCCATATTCTATTTTTTTATTACCTGGCTTATCAAGAGGATGTGTATTTTTTCCATTTTAACCATATCTGGTTTATTTCTTCTATAAAGTTCTGGGTTTTTCTATAGGAATTGGATTGAGTCTATATATTTCTTTGGTTAAAATTTTCATTTTGACAATATTGATCCTGCCAATCCATGAACATGATATGTGTGTTCACTTTCTTGTGTCTTTTTTATTTTCTTTAGTAGAGATTCTGACTTTACTATGTATACATCTTTCACTCATTTTCTTAAACATTGTTTTGAAACACTATCTTTTTTTGGGGGGGTGGTTTATCGGGCCACACCCTTTTGATGCTCAGGGGTTACCCCTGGCTACGCACTCAGAAATTGCCCCTGGCTTGGGAGAACTATATGGGACGCTGGAGGATTGAACCGGGGTCCTTCCTGGGCTAGCGCTTGCAAGGCAGAGACACCTTACCTCTAGCGCCACCTCGCCAGCCCCTGAGCACTATCTTAACATTTTGCTTTAATTCTCTCCTATTTCATTGTTTGCATATGGAAATACTATAAATTTCTGCACATTGATTTGGTAGTCTACTGCTTTACATATGAGTGTATAGTTTTTGAAAGTTTTTTTTGTAGTCTTTAGGGTTATTTATATATATTGTCACGTCATTTTCAAATAATGATAATTTAACTACTTTTTCAATTTGAGTGCTCTTAATATCTTTATCACAGCCTACTTGCTTTATATCAAGGACTTTGATTCTATATTTAATAATAGTAGTGACAGTGATTAACCTTACCTTGTGCCTGATCTTAAAGGGAAAGCTTTTAGTTTCTGACCATTGAATATGATGGTTGATGTGGCTAGTGGTGAATAGATTTAAATATGAGGAGAAAAGCTTTTTCTACACCAATTGTATTGATAGTGGATCTATCAATTGATCTATTGATTGATCTATTGATGTTGGATCTTGTCAAATGCTTTCTCTGCATCTATTGTTATATTCATATTTTTATTTTTCTATTTATGGGTATGATATAGTACAATGATTGACTTATATATATCAAACTGTTTTTGCATCCCTAGGATAAATACTTTCTGATCAGGATTTTTTATCTCTTTCTTGCCTTTGTCATTCTTATTACAATGCGTCTTAGTGCACTTTTATTTATGTCTGTTTGAGCTGAACTCTGCAGGCCTGTGCATTATTCAACTCTGTGAATTTCTCACTCATGATTTCATTGAAGACATACTTCATTAACCTCACCTTGTTCTTCAGGGAGTCTGGTAATTCTTATATAGTTGCTTCTCTGAAACTTATGCTTTTATTCTTAGGTGTACTGTTAATTTATTTTTCAGGTTTTTTCCATCTTCTGTTGTTCTCTGGAGGTTTCATGAAACTCATCCTGGAGCTCACAGATCTTTTCCTCAGCCTTTGTTATTGGCATGCTCAGGCCTTACACTGAGTTTTCTTATTTTGCCTACCATACTCTTCAATTGTCACTTCTCATTTTCTTAGCTCCACTCTCATATATTCTTGTATTTTATTAATCTCATAGCATTGTCTTTATAGACACTGTTTCTTTATCTGAGAGGATATATCACTGGTCAGTCCAGGTATAAACTTCAGGGCTATTATCTCATCCTATTAAGCTTTGGTAGGTTTTATGCTGCTCCTCACCATGTTTGCCATGTTGTGTGGTGATTCTTAGTAGAGCCTATGCTAGAATGGCTAGAGGTCAGAATGTGTGGAGGTGCAGGTAAATAGCTGAAGTGGAGAATGAGACAGAATAGCTGACCTAGAGGTTCATTTTTCTCCTCCAAACTATCTTAAAATTGAAATAGCACTTATAAATATGCTAGAATTCACAGTGTACTCACACTACCAGCTACTGCCCATCATTAGACTTTCTTCCAAAATATTCCAATATTATTGTCTGATGTCTACAACCATCATGTTTATGAAATTGTGTGATATCCCAGATATTTGTTCTACTTTTTTCTTTACTTATTTTTTCTTTTACATTTCCACCTTCTCTGGACCCTCATTATGCCACTAGAGGCTACATTCTTAGAAATATAGTGACTTGATAGAGGTTTGTTCTGGAGTTTGGCAGAGCCTAATGAGAGGAGACGTTTAAGGAAAAGTTAAGAGACAGGTGACCCTCCAGCTCCCATCTTTCCCAATACCAGCTAATGCTCTATATCTTCTCTTTCTCAAATAGAGCCAGCAACAGGAGTTGGAGAATTCATCAGTGGGCTAGGAAAAAATTATAAAAAAGGAAAGCAGAAACTCATTTACTCTAAAATCTAGAAGAAAAGTATAGAGCCATATAAAGGCAAAGTCTTTTGTGGAATATTCCCACGCTTGTATCTTTCCCACAGGATATCTAGGACTCTCAATGAGTTTAAACACACTGAGCTGGCCCATTTATTTCTCAAGGCAGCCTTGCCCGTGTTTCATAGTGGTGAGGAATCCAAGTCTGGAGCAACTCTAATGAAATAAACTGTATTAACCCTGTGCAGTGGGTAATTTTACCTAGGAATGATATACCTGTCAAGCAAAATTATCTCTCATTTTAATGGTTTGCAAATTAATGTGAAGTCCTATTAACATAATGTCAACCCTTATTAACAAAACTCCAAAATTTAAAGAGTGACTGATTTGTGAAGTCTCTTTATTTATAGCCTCTTTCCCCCTCAACTCTTCTGCTAAAGAAGAAAATTGTTTTAGCATAATTTGTTCCATCAATTCATTTTTCCATTTCCGCCAAGACCTTCTTAGAACCTTCACACATAATAGTGCCTGTGAATTTCAATAATCCTTATAATGCAGAACGAAAACAATTTTGAAGATTGGCTATGCTTTGGGAAGTGTTTTTACTGGGTAGCCCCCTAAGATCAAAATGTAGTGGAAATCTGCTTTTATGGGTGGAGATGGTGTGGCAGGAAAGACTGATCCATTTGTCTCTTCTCTCTTTTCATTCCTGAATTATTTTATCTTCCAATCCTGCCTCCTTACTCCTATCTTTTCCTTTCTCTGTTAACTTCTACATGGATAGCATTTTACAAGTTTCCCAGAATATCAAGGATAGGTAAGGAAGAAGCAAAACCAGCGGTTCTAATTTCTCTCTGGTTTATCAAACCTGGAAATTTCTAAACCTGTAAGGACACCTACATTTTTTTGTTTGGGGGTACACAAAACAGGGCTCAGGAGTTCAGTTTAGTACTCTAGGATTTCTCCTGATAGAACTCACACTGGTAGGACCAGTGTGGTGCTTGGCATCAACTAAGACCTCCTGCATGCAAAGCATGCATTGTTGACCTCTCTTCATTCCTACCCTTTATTCTTAAAGGAGACCTATGTCTTTCCTTAAAGGAACTTAAAATCCACTGGAAAATAGGAAAAAATCTACTGGAATCCTTTCCCCAGGTATTCATAATGTACTATATATTCACAGACAAAGGACACAGGCAAAAAGGAAGATACCAAAAAAACATGTTGATGGTTGGGACAAATAAATCGACTTCCGAGACACCCAGACTCTCAGAGATCATCACTGGGTCTTTTGGTCTGGGTCTGACTGCAGACTAGGAAGCTCATTCAGAGTCTGTTGAGAAATACCAAGCATGCTTGTTGCAGTCAGTGTACCTCTGAGATGCCAAGATAAACAGTCACAAAGGGACACGTGACCTACAACCCCCCTTTGTCATCATAGTGGGACGGAAGCGATGGCCTACTTCCGTGCTCTATCAAGCTTTAACAGATCATGGACCTGGCAGCGCTCCAGGCTCTGTGTGGCCCAGCCTCAGATCTCACTCTGCTCCCCAGACCCCCATTCCGAGTTCCAGATCAGTTCTTCTTTGCCCAAAGCAGCTGGATGCTTCTACTACTCCAGTTCTCATATTTTTCTCCCCTCTCAAATGAATGCAATGTGTTTTTAAATCTCCACCAGATCTGGAGAAAATAGGAACAGTCAAGGCATTGCTTCAATGTTATGATTGTACGGTTTCCCAGACTTGGAGGAGAGACTTGAGTTGTGCTTTTCTGGCAATCATGTGGCCCATTAAGTTTTCCAGACTTTACAGTTTAAATTTAGGAAAGACAATGGAAAGGGATTGCAAGTGAAACCTGAGACAGAAGCAAAGCTTTCCTTCAACTGGGCCCTAGTTTCCTCTTTCTGGTTGGTGCTCTCTATGCTGACTGGCTCTAACCTTTTTATAAATAATACGATGCAAAGGGAAGATGTGTTTACATGTTCTTAAACATGAACTCTCCACTCTGCTCTTTCATATTGTCAAGGCATATTCAGGATTTAAAAGAAGATAAACACCAAATATCCTGGAAACTGGAACACTTAACCATTCAGGAAAGCAGCCAGGCCAGACAAGAGATAGTCAAAGCTCTGGGATCTGTTTTGTTCATGAAACAGGTCCAGTGTCTGATCTGCAGCTTCCAGTGACTCTGAAGCCTGAGCTGTGCGAAGCAGTGGCTTGCCTAGGTCTGTGTTGGGCACAGTTGGCTTGATAGTTGAGATGTCAGCTCTGCCCCCCTGTCTCCCAGGACACTCATGGCAGAGACAGCAGAGACAAATGCAGAGAAATGGAAACAGCACAGAACAGGGACACAGGCAGCAGACAGGAGGGAGTACGTGGTTCCTTGAAGCCGCAGTGGAAGGCACAAGTCTCTGAGTCACACAGATGCTCCCATGCAAGACATGTCCCACCATACAGGACTCTCGGAGAGGGTGTGTGCATACAATCTCAGCCTGGCCTCCCTGTATCTCACAACAGCCTGGGTGGGGCCCAAGAATTCGCATCTTAAGCAAGTTTCCAAGCTGTGCTGAGTCCACATATTCCAAGGAAAAGCTGTAAAATGCCAGAAACGTTCCACTTAGGGAGTGGGGAGCCCCTCTGAGGAGGAGTTTGACCTGTGCGAGAGGAAGCGGAAGGCCAGAGCAGATAAATGAGCCTCCTGAGTTCTGGCTGGGCCTGTGAGAGGGAGGGGAATGATTGCAGAGCCTGGGATTCCCAACGCAGAGGCCAGGGGAAGGATAAGGCCAGAAATGTGGGGTGGTCCGGTTTCTGTGCCTGTCCCTTCCGACACCTCTGTCTCCTGTGGCACTCTCACACCCCTCTCTCAGTCCCTTCTGACTGAGGCAGCTTCTGCAAGGATCTCTGCTTACCAGAATTTATGCTGCAGCCGCTAAAGTGGAGCAGTGTCAAGGAGCCTCTGAGCTTTCATTTTCATTTTCAGTCCCAGTAGTTCCTGTGCTTGTGAACATGAATCTACTGCATTTGGTATTTGTTTACTATTTTTAATTAAATATTAAGGCACTGTGATTTACGGAGCTATTCAGAGTTGAGTTTCAGGAGTACAATATCCCACCACCCATCCCACTGCCAGTGTCAATTTCCTTCCACCAATGTCCCCAGATTCCCTCCCTGCCTCTTTGTCAGGCACATTTGTGGTGCATACTTTCAATCTCATGTTTGCAGTATTGCTGACTCTGTGCTTTTTAAATGCATATCTATATATAACCCAAATATATACATGTATATATGTCGCATCTCTAACAACATATGTACACCACCAGCATGCTTGAAGGACCTCCACCTCTGGTACCTTCCATCTAACTTTTTTGTTTGTTTTGTTTTTTGTTTTTGGACCACACCCAGCAGCTCTCAGGGGTTACTCCTGGCTCTGCATTCAGAAATCTCTCCTGGAAGGCTTGGGGGGGACCATAGAGGATGCCGGATATTAAAAGCAGTCTCCTTCCCACTGTGCTATCTCTCTGGCCTCAAGCATCATATTTTTTTAAACTTGATTGGTTGGTTGGTTAGTTGGTTGGTTGGTTGGTTGGTTGGTTGGTTGGTTGGTTGGTTGGTTGGTTGGTTGGTTGGTTGGTTTGGGGGCCACACCCAGTGTGCTCAGGTGTAACTCCTGACTCTGCACTCAAAAATTGCCCCTGGCAGGCTGGGGGACCATATGGGGTTCTGGGAATCAAACTGGTTCCTCCAGTGTCAGCCACATGCGAAGGCAAAAGCCCTACTGCTTTGCTATCCCTCTGGCCCCAGAAGCTTCATGTTTTAAAGGAGAAAAGTTGGTGGGTAGAAAGGGGCTATTCTCAGGCAAACAGAACTTCAGAGTTTTTCATGGTAGTAAAAAAATATCCTCTTTTGCCACCTAAGATCCAAAGGGCTAGAATCAAGTCTGCTTTTGGGAACTCAATCAGATAAGACCCTTTCTGGGGCAGCCAGATGTATGGGGAAGAGAGGAAGGAAAAGGGTGCCATTTGCTGAGCATTGCAGATTTTATGCCAAGAAACAGGCAGGAATAGTGAGGGCCCTCCCTGTCTTTAGACTTGGAGCCTGGGAAGCTGGCAGAGCCAGTCACCGTGGTCTAGGATCCCTCTATCATTTCACGATGGAAGCGCCCACAGGCTGTGGGCACCTACCTACCCAGTTGGCTGCATCCCATTGTCCATGCTCCATACTCAGGAGCAAACACTGCCCATTTCTGACCTGAGTCTCCTGACCATGGCCCCCTGCTGGAACCCTGCCCACCTACAGTTCTGATTCTCCAGCTGTGGGGTCCTAATGCAGATTACCCCACATTTTACATCACGATCATGGGCTTGATGCAGATGCCTCATTTCTTTTTAAGTAAAGTTGTTTTATTTAAGAAATATGAGAGTAGACAGAGAATCCCATATCAAAGGAAAAGAAATGACATGCCATATGCTGGAATGCAGACGACTTTGAGGAAGTGTACCTTGGGAATGAATCTTCATTGCGGACCACCATCTGCCAAGGCTGACACCCTTGGGGTCTCCTTAGCATGCAACTCTTCTCGGTGCTGCACAAACCCAGAGGACCGTTTTCCATAAAGAACCCCATCTTTTCAACAGCAAGAGCAGTCCCTCAGGCAGAGTAGACACTTACCTGTTTCCCAATCTCCCTTGTCATCCATGGGGATGAAGCTTTGAATTGACTTGATTTATTTTTTATTAAATCATCATGAATTACAAAGTTGCAAAGTTGTTCCTGATTGTTTCAGACATCTAATGTTCCAACACCAATCCTTCTATCCTTCTACCAGTGTTTACTCTCTCCATCAACGTTTCCAGTTTTGAATTTTTGATAAGGTCCAAGCTTTGAAACCCTAATCATGATACATTCTTACCTCTTAATCTGGGAGAGACCCCATAAGGAGCCTGACGGGTATATCTTCTGCTCTTTTCCCACAGGAGGCCTATGTCATGGCCAGTGTGGACAACCCCCATGTGTGCCGCCTGCTGGGTATCTGCCTGACCTCCACCGTTCAGCTCATCACACAGCTCATGCCCTATGGCTGCCTCCTGGACTACGTCCGTGAGCATAAGGACAATATCGGTTCCCAGCACCTGCTCAACTGGTGTGTCCAGATCGCAAAAGTAAGTCACGAGGGCATTCTGAAGGGGGGCTGGACTTCCTCTATGTGGGACATGTGGCCACTCCCAGATGGAGAAATCTCTTTGATAATGAGAGAGCTCAGATGAAAGCTTGAAGCAGGAAGGAAAAGCCAGTAGCAACCCTGCACAGGACTTTTATCCAGGAACAGCTAAGAGCCTCCCAAGGGTGGATGTGCAAATATTTGTGTGTATATTCATAGCCTGCTCTCTGGATTACATTTAAACTGGTCATCTTTCACAGCAAATAAGTGCCTGCCCCATTCTCCATTGAAAATCTACTTATTACACTGTACCTGGATATTCTTGTTATTGGAACTCAGCGTGTTGTGTTGTCTAAGTTCCTATTTCTCTGGTATTCGTTTGTTGGTGACCATGGCAGTTGTAGCAGAGGAAAGGTGACTCGAGGTCAAGCAGGGTTTAATAAGGAGCAGATAAGCAAGATGAAATGAGACGAGGGTCCGTCGCAGGTGCCATGTGGATTCAACAGGGTGACCAGACTGGAGTACTGAATGATGAACATAGATTTTACAGCTTAAATAGCACTCCCCACATTTCCATATAAACAGGATGGATCCAAAGAGAGACAGAGGCTAAGTGACCTCCTGCATACAGACAGGGACAGAGCAGTGCGCCAGGTGTTTGACTCCTCATACTCTTCAGGACTTTCACAGCCGTCTCAGGCTTGTACCTCTTTATTGAGTACCGTGCTGCTTACTTGCTACCCAACTCATCGCAATGGCAATGGAACTATTTTCTCTCTATGCAATATAACATAAACATTATAACCTTTCACCCCCTCCTAGTGGCTCCAGGCTTTGGTGTTCTCTCAGAGACAAAGTGGAGAGACAAAAGAGTCTGTCCCTGTGCAGGTCCTCCCTCATAGCTCTCATTGTCCCTGGTTGAGAGAAAGAAATGCCAGCCTAGTTGATGATGTGAAGTGATGATCTCCTGTGCTCAGTGCTCAGAAGATCTGGAAGATGATGGAGAAAATGAACCCATTTGGTCCTGCTGAGCCAGTAGCTCCCTGGGACAAAAAAAATGGGTAGAGCATTTGCTTTGCATGCATTCAACCCTGATTTGATTCTTGGCATCTCACATGGTTCCCTAAGCACTGCCAGGAGTAATTCCCAAGCAGGGGGCCCCTAGGCTTCTCGGAGTGTAAACTACCCTCAGAAAAAAGGGGCCCACAGGCAGAGTAGGCTGCTCTCCTAACATGAGTTCTGAGCCAGAAAGTCAGCATCCAGGGCACCCAGATAACAGCAGCCTGGTCTGTCCCAGGTTATCCAGTATGGGCACCTCAGCCACAGCCTGTAGGGGATCCCAGCACCCCATGGGAGGAGGGGGTGCTTACTTTCCCACTACCATCATAAATGGCATTTCTGCCATTCTTAAAGAGTTGCACCATCTTGTTTGATAATAATTCTAGACCAGGGAGTGTGGCCCTGATGCCTGGTTTCCTGAAAATCAGCTCCTGCCTTATTTTTTATCTGTGGAACAGTGCCAGGGTTCTGACCTCATGAATACATGAGCTTTCTCCATTTCCACTGAGCTACATTCCCATCTCAATGCTTCCTATTTCAGAGTATGAGTGTATGTGTTTCCTAAGGTTGATGTGACTAATTATGCAAACATAGTGCCTTATTTCCAAGAAAACATTCTCATAGTTCAAAATCAAGGTGTAAGAATAGCTTTCCTCAGTCTGAAGGCCTAAGGGGAGGAAATTCCTTCCTGTGTCCCTAGCTCTGGTGGATCCAGGCATCTCTTGACTCTAGACTCCTCATTTCATCCTCTGCCTCCATCTTCACATGGTCTCCTTTGTGTTTGACTCCACATCATCCTTTCTTTTCTTTCAAATGACAACAGATCCTTTATGAGTCATCTAAATCTGGGGTGATTTCATTGCAAGATTTTGATCAAATCAGATTTTCAAAACTCTAGCTTCAACAATGTCACTTTTTAAGGATTATTGGGTGACATCAAACATAGAGCCACTCTTCAGCCACACACATTAAGGGAGAAATTGATTCAGTTGGCCCAGAGTAGGAGGAACCAAATATAGAACTATCCCTGTATTCTGTCGCCAGACCCAGCAATTTTTTCTCGGCTTTGTTCCCTGATTGTCTGTAGCAGGAAATTAGAAAGTATGGAACTCTTTTCTCAGGTGATATTTTATCTTATTTCATTTTACTTTTAGCACTTACATTTCCTAGGAAATTTGGTCTCTTCGCTTTCACTTGAGTACCTACACAGAAGCAGGCTCACCTCGCCCTGAGTAGGGCCCTGGCTGCACCCACTAATGAGACTGCCAGACCCACACACCCATGGCTGCACCTTGTACCAACTTGTGAAGTCATATTCTCCAGGAACTTGGACATCCCACCCCTTCCCAAATCCCTCGTGTTCCCATGTGAATTCTTATAATGGGACATTTAACCTCAGCAAGTTCTGTCAGCATGGGAACTGGGCCTGCAATTCCATAATTCTAGATTCAGACCTTAACTCTGGCATGTATTTGCCTGGTTTCCAGCAACCAGTGTAGTCTTTTTGCCTCTTCTCTTCCAGAGTAGGCCTTTTGTGTCTGTCCTCAGGTGTGTTGTCAGTCACTAGGCCATGTCTGTCACGAGTTCCAGCGCATACCAGTACTAGCTGAAGGTTCCTTTCCTGTTCTCTCTCCAAACTGTAGCTAAATTGGATTTGAAATAGGACTAACATCTGACCTAAATCTTAATTTTATTCTAATTCTGCATCAGCAGTTATTTCTTTGTGCAGAATCTCCCATTCCTGAGTCTTCTTTTAATCACAAGATTTCCCCTCTATCCTTCTCCATAGGTATTCAAATCTGTATATAAATAATATATATAATATAAATAATATATATATTACAGTTTCAAGCTTTATTTGTCCTGTTTGGCTTTCTTTCCATAGAAGTCCTCTCACACTGGCTTCAAACTCTTTGCTAGTGATATATTTACTTTCCAGTTCACAAAAGAAACCTGATTGTATTGTATTTGAACAGTTGCAGGGATGAAGTGTCTGTCCCCAGAGGGAAGAGGAAATAATAGCTCCCTCAATTATACAGAGAGAAATTTGGTCTTGTGTTAGTGAATATTTATCTAACTGTTAAACAGTTTTCTTTTTCAAAGTTTGAAGTGAAACTACCCAGAAACACTTAGTGGCTGACCAGAAACTAAACTCCTGGCATTCTCAAAGTGGGATTTATTGACTTATAAATGTCCTGTGTTGATTCAAACCAGCATGGACTACTATCTTGGGAATTTTTCTAAATACCGAAGGAGAGTTGTCCACTGTTGTGCATGTTTCTTCTTCTGACTAAACTGCTGAAAGGACAAATAACATTTATCACCCAAACAAATGGAAAAGAAGAAATAGTGAGGGGCACTCTAGGAAGTAACCGGGATGGGATTGGGGGAACAGCAGGTGTTCTACTCCCTTACCTTAAGGTGAGGTAGATTCTATTCTCCACATTAGTGGGGAAAAAACTCAGCCAGGAGTTCCCAGATACCAATGTGGAAGGGATCATAGTTTCCTAAACTCCAGATTGGAAGTCTGGGAACCTGGTTATGAGTAATTTAGTTGCTTCAGACAACATGATCATTATTTCTCCCTACATAAGCCAGCTAGCATATCCAAAATTATATTACCTGGAACAATTATATCATAAAGTAAACTGATCCAAAAGATCCTATACTGATGTTAGTTTGGAAACTACTGTCAATTCATGCTCTTAGTCCTGAGTTTAGTGAGCTATCTAAACTGGGAATCATCCCACATTCCCACATTCCCAAAGCTCTGAGAACACCAGAGCTTTCTTAAAACATAAACCAGATGAATGTCTCGAAGGACTGAGATTTCAGGCAAGTGATACAGTTTAAGACTCTTGAGACCAACAACATAGGAAGATTTGCCATCTGGCTGCTGGAAGATAAGAAATGAATTTATTTGTTTCGAGAAATAAACTTAAAATAAGTAAATGTATTTATTTAAAATAAATGTAAAATAAATAAATTGATTTCTTTAAAATAAGATTATCTAAAATAAAATCTTATCACCACTTTATAAGAAGCAAACTAAGAACAGTCTTCAAAATGTTTCTTTCCAGAAAGATCAGTTTTTCCAGTATATACTATGTTAGGCTTGGTGCAAATTTATTTTGAAAGTGCTTTGAGATGTCTCTAAATACCAGGACAGGCAATAGTCATAAATCAACAAATCCATTAGTTATCAGATACTTCTGTTGTTTATTCTTGCATTGTTTTTACAAAAGACTACAGTTGATATGATGATTGCTCTAAATCAAAGGTTTCCAACCAAACTTATTCCAATCTCTTTCTCAGGGAACAAAAAAGGCAATCATCATTAAAAGTACCCTGGAAATCTAACGCCTTTAAGCAACAAAAAATATAATTATACCTTAGGCTACTACTACCCTTTAGAAACATTCCAGCAACTCCAGGGGGCACTTTGGGAAACACTGATCCCTGGACAGTGTGTCATTTCAAGGCCAACTTTGCAGATTCGCAAATTTGAATTGTGGAAGACAAAGTTGCAAGTTGATGAAAGCATATTCATCATTCTCATACATAATACTAGTTATTTCTTGAGCATTTGTCTACTTGGTGTGAGTTTGTGAAATAAATAAATACATAAGTGTGTGTTATAAGTATATTATATATAATATATAGTATATAATATATACACCAAAATATATTTATGACCTTTGGGTTTAGATATTAATATATTAATATCTAAATATTATTAGATATAATATATTAATATATATTATATATACACCAAAAATATATTTATGACCTTTGGGTTTAGATGTTGTTCCTGATGGACCATGCGATGCTGGGGATTGAACTAGAGTCGAACTCCAGCAAGGCACATGCTTAATCCCTGTACTGTCTCACTAGGCCTGAGGCTAATTTTTATATCATCCTACTGGCCTTCTTATAATGAAAGTAAATCTACCTAGATCTAAATATCACAGGTCAAAGCCAAAGAGTGAGATTGAGGATTTGGATACTAAAGACCTCTGGGAAAAAAAGAACTGGTCCTCTCTGGGGAGTGGCCAGGGGGATCAGTGCATTGATGAGTTCATAGATGAGCAGTTCATCCAGTACCCTCAAGAGTTCTGCTCTGTAAGGTGTATGGATGAGGAGAGATCCTCAGAGTCTCAGTAGATTTTGGCACCATCATTTCTTGCATCAGCATCTCCCATTCTTCAGTTATAAATAACTCATGAAATCTCAAATTAATATGTGGCAAAACCAGGCTCTAATCCCAGAAACACACACTCCAAATCAGCCTTTCTTCAGCACGTCACATCTGGGCTCCTATACCCACTGCACTGAAGGGCATCAGTGTCACTGAGTCTTGACTTAACCATATTCTGACTTTTCTATGATCAGCCTGCTGTTGAAAGCCCTGCTGTTGACTAGCAAATCTGTCTGCATCCTCTGCACTCAAATTCTGCCTTTCCATATCCCTAAGTCAGCACTCATCTGACTCATCAATATAGTGGATCTTGAATTAGAATAAAAATTATATGCCTCTTTGGGCTTCTCACTCTTCTCTCCTCCCCCAAAAGCCATTGAATGCAACAGCCTCAGGGAAACAATTTCTAGTGAAATCCAGCCAAACCAGACCTTTTTTCCTGAGTACTGTGGCAGAACATCATTGACATGTTGAAACAAACTTCTGTGTTTGACTTTTGTGTGTTACAGGGGGCTTTTCAAATGGCTTTTTAATCTTGTCATTCAAAATTCACCCTGGCTACCCTGTAAGTGATTCACTGGAATAAATATATGAGATCAGTTAGAATGAGGCCCTCAGAGGAGAATCAGGAAGCAAGTTTCCCAAGTGGCCACAGTGGGGACAGAGCTAACATTGCTTCCTGCTATCTTGAGAGTTCATGGCACTATCATAACCTTATCTTTGGTGACTGGTTAAAATATAACTGTGGGGCACAGAGAAGGCCTTTCAAACAGTCTTTATAGTGTGGGACAGAGATGATGTAGAGTTTTTTTTTATCTAAGTCCAAATTAATCTAATCTTGCAGTCTCAAAATTATCTGATGCAAACCCCAACCCTACTACCCCCACCACTGACCCTGCTTCACCACCCTCCCTAAAGCTGGTTATATGTACTTCAGGATATAAAATAAGCAATCCCCAAGTCTGCTCTAAATATTCTTTTTCTGAGAAATATTACAATTTATTGAGATCCTCTGGCCCTTAAAGGCCTGAGATTTAGGGGTAGAGCTCAGCAGACTTATGAGATTAACAATGACATGAATTTAGTGGCACAGAACTAAGGAGCTGAGTGTCTGTGTTGTGATTGTTTTTATTTCATTTTTAGTAGCCCTGGAACCTCAGAGCCAGCAGGCAAGTTTTGCTTGGAGGGAAACTCTGGTGTAACATAAAGCCCCAGCAGAGATTTAAGGCCAGTCCTGATCAGTGGGGACTCTAGAACTCGGTCTATGAGGCATCATCCCTGGCTTCTGGATGCATTGGGATCTATGGGTACACAGACTGCCAGCCTCTTAGCAATTCCTTCTCAGGGATGTCAGGACTGCCTGGCGTTATGTCAAGTGCCTATAACTGTCAAATATTTATTTGCTTTTCAACAAATATAAGAAAGATGTTTTCATTTATTCATTTATTTTTCCACAAATTTTAGTAAAATATTTTCATTTGCTCCTCAAAAACTACCAAAAATGTACATCAGTATACTAGTTTCTTTCTGTTAGGCATTTGAAAAGGTAGAAAAAAATGAGTTCATGAACTCTGGTGCTCCTATTATGGTTTTAGTGACTATTCAAAAATCTTGAAATTTATTTTTAAGTAATTACAGTAGTGTCAAGGTTTACTGTGTCAATGTACAAAATGATTGTATATCACTATCCTCAGTGTGTAAGTATGTGTGTGTGTATGTGTGTGAACTTCTACCAGTGTGCCGATGTGACCTCCAGTGTGATCTTTCCTCCTATCTTTTCCCCACACTGTCCATTGATGATAAGTGTTATCAACTGTGGCTGAAGTCTTGTCTTTGGTACCATTTCATCTCTTTATATTTCAGATGAGTGAGGTCGTTCACTATCGGTTCTTCTCTCTCTGACTGATTCTACTTAACATAATAACCTCCAGTTTTACCCACACTGCCATGGACTGCATGATCTCATTACTTCTTAGAGCTGTTTTTAATGCATAGTATATTCCATAATATACTTGTATATAAATGTATATGATATAGTCATCACAATTTTTGTATCTCTTCACTCATCTTTGGGTATTTGGA
Organism: Crocidura indochinensis; assembly: GCA_004027635.1. NCBI lineage: Eukaryota > Metazoa > Chordata > Mammalia > Eulipotyphla > Soricidae > Crocidura > Crocidura indochinensis. The sequence goes on along the minus strand of PVKC010001658.1, from coordinate 12,951 downwards.
GTGTTACCATACTTTAGCTATAGTTCTAAGTGCTATAATGAACATAAAAGCACATAACTTTTTTCAAAGTAATGCTTTTATGTTTGAATGGGAGGTACCAGGAAGTGTGATACTTAGGTTATCTAAGTGTATTATTTCTTCTTTCTTGAGAAGTGTTCACACTGCTCTTGTAGACATTGAACCAGACACCATTCCCATTAACCACAAATGAAGGTTCCTTCTCTTCCTAGTTTTGAAAGGATTATTGTTGTTATTTCTGTTGTTGAGTCTTGTAAGTACTTTATATAGCTTAATTATTAACCCTTTGTCTTGTGATTATGTGCACATGTTTTCTACCATTCAGTACTGTATCATAATTTTGACCTGAGTTTTCTTTTCCTCTGAGCCCTCCATTCTATTCTTTTCCTCTAAGAGTCCACATTTATTCCAATACCACCCAATTTTTAGGGGGGATTTGGGCCACACCCGGTGATGCTCAGGGTTTACTCCTGGCTATGTGCTCAGAAATCGCTCCTGGCTTGGAGGATCATATGGGACAGTGGGGGTATAACCTAGGTCCATCCTGGATTAGCTGCTTGAAAGACAAATGCCCTACCAGTGCATTATCACTCCGGCTCCAAAACCACACAATTTTGATTTCTATAGCTTGATAGTAAAATTTAAAGTCAGGAAAAGCCTGACCATCTTCTATGTTACCTCCTATCTTCTTTTATTTACATATTGCTTTGGCTAAAAATACCCAAAAAATTTAAAGATGAATATAGGGGCAAAAAGGTTGACTGATCCTGTGTAAAAAGGCTTGCTGTAAATTTTTTACTCTATAGATGCTATAGATGTGTAATTCAATATAATCATATGTATATCACTCTACATAATCTATGAACATGAATCTATACAATTATATATAATTATATTATATTTACTATATAATATAGCATATATTATAATTATATACATATTATATAGTACATAATATACAATCTATATATATACATGTCTGTACAATTCTATACAATTCTAACATATATCTCTGTACATAATGTATGTACAATTCATGTGTATGCAGTTCTACATAAACTATTGTGTGTAAATGTACACAGTCCATGTACATGTACAGCTTCTACACAAGTGGTTGAGCAACCCTATAGTAATATAGACCCTTTAATAACAACTCTATAGTTAACATCTATGTGTGTAACTATGTGGTTCATATATACTCTACACATTACCTTCCAGGTAGTGTAGAATTCCAGAGGAATTCCTTAGGAATTGTGCAATGAACCATGGAATAAAATTGATATTAGATGAAAAGGAATAGAGAGAAAGCAGGACTAAGAGGAAGGAGAGAGAAAAAAAGAATCAACTCCCAATAACCTGAGATGTAGCTGTTGGATTTAATGAGGTGAGAAGTCAAGAGAAAGTAGCCATTTTAAATGGACTCATAATAAGTCCATAGAGACCTTACTCTATTAAAAAGAAAAAATACACAGAGACCAAGCAGAGAACTTGTCAGGGTCCCATGAATTGAGCACTGAAGTATGCAAAGAAGCTATCCTTGTTAGGCTGAAGGGAAAAGAGATAGGGAGAACCAATCATATTCTTAGTTGAGGCAGTATTTACTGTTTCTGCTCCTTCCCTCTTACTAATAATCATCTATTTGGAACCACTATTTTAGAACCTGCTAGCTTTCTTTTCAGGAGAAGTGAGTCCTGTTTGTTTATACCCTGACACGTGAGAAATTTTATGCAGGGAAGCTTAGATCCAATAGTTTCTTAAAATTTCAGTTTTGTTGATAATACAATAAAAATGGAGATGTAAGAACTATTTTTTGTTCAAAAAATGAAAAATATTCAAAGTTTTCGGAATGACTTCCAAAGACTAATTTCTCAAATCAGCATTATAAAAGCCTACTTTTATATGACTGGTTTTGCTCAAGAGAGAAGATATTATTTTAGTTTTACTTGCAAGAGTAAGCTAATTCGTCATACTTTATGTTACAAATCATCATATCTAATGCCTTTGCTCAAGAAAACTGAGAAATTGCCAGAAAAAAGTGGAATCCAACCATATTTATTCCATGCTTTTGCACTAAAACGCAGACTCTATCATAGCAAGAAAGGGGAACAGAGAGAAAGAGAAAAAGAGAGTACAAAACAGTGTATAAAACCTTCCATTTCCATTCATTTATCAGCCGTGAGCATGCTTACTGTCCACTTCTTGCTAAAGAACAGACAAGAGTTTTTCAGTGTCAGTTGTGAAGTCAGTTGGAAATTTTGTCTGCACTTCTGCCTGGAGAGAGAATGGCAGGTGAACAAGAGGAAAATACCCAGGACTGTAGGTGCCCACAACTCTGAAGCCATCTAGCCTCTTTCTCCATACCTTTTTCTGTTCAGTTCAATGAGGTAGTAAAGGTAATATCAAGAAAGAAGCAGAGGGCAGGAATGACCCTGCCAGCCTTTAGGTACTCATGAACTAGAGGTCCATCCAGCAGGCAATGGGATTGACCTCGTCTGACACTTTGCTAAGAAACTTGAATTTTGCAATTCTGACTCAACAGAATATGAGGACAGCCAGTCAGCAAGCAAAGTATGACACCTCATAAAAAACTAGTTCAGTGCCCCTAGGGACAAGCGGGTTGTTTTCTCTCTTTTCAAAAGAGAGAAAAATAACCATAAAAATAGTCTCTATGGTTTAAGGGGGTAAGACAATTGGGAGTGGTCTGTGCTACACAGAAGATAGGAATATGGAAGCCTTCCTTGTCTTCTCAGACAGGAAAGATGAAGCCAGGTAAAGTCAGGTGTAACAGGGAAAATGAGCACCAGTGAGACAGGTAAGAAACTCCAAATATGTCTCCAGCCCAGTCTCAGCCCAGGTTAGAGACAACTGGATGGAGCCGAGTGAATCCATCAACAGCAATGAATTATGGTACCTTTTGTCATTTTCCCATTCAGTAATCAAGTATCTCAAGGTGCAAGTTAGCAGGTAATCAAGGGTAGTTTGCAGAGCAGCTCAGACACAGTCCTTGACACCAAGATCCTCTCTGGTGCTCACACTACCTTAATCTAGGTGTTGAAGCTTGAACTTTCTGTTTTGTTTTGTTTCGTTTTGTTTGTTTTGGGGCCACGCCCGGCAGCACTCAGGGATTGATCCAGACTCTGGACTCAGAAATCACTCCCGGCAGGCTCGGGGGACCATATGGGATTCCGGGGACTCAAACCTGGGTTCATCCCAAGTAGGCCACATGCAAGGCAAATGCTCTAACGCTGTGCTATGGCTCTGGTCTTAGAAGCTTGAACTTTCTGTTGAAAACAGATCCTATCTTCATAATCTCATGTCTAATTGAGCTGTAGTTCATCTACCTGTTTGGTTCTATTTTAGGGCATGAATTACTTGGAGGACCGGCGCCTGGTACACCGTGATCTGGCAGCTAGGAATGTTCTAGTGAAGACCCCACAGCATGTCAAGATCACAGACTTTGGACTGGCCAAACTTCTAGGTGCCGACGAGAAGGAATATCATGCAGAAGGAGGCAAAGTAAGGCATTTCTCCTGCCATAGGGGACAAATTGGTGTGAGGACTATCTCTGATGTCACCTAGTACTAGAAGCTTTTGGCTGATAGTGGGAGCCAAGCTACCGGAGGTAGGGGATTTTGCTGGGAGTCCATGTACTGACCTCTATGGAGGCAAGAGACGATGAAGAAAGAGCAGCTCCACTCTCAGTGACCTTCACCAAGATTAGACAATTACCAGTAGAGGAAATGTTGGGAAATGCCACACCAGTATAGTCCACTGCCGCAGACACTATAGACTCACTATTGTGATTAATTTTGTTTATATTTGACACACACACACACACTCCCCATTAACAACCATGATGGAAAAAATTTTCCTCTTTCCAACAAGCTCAGAGGGGCTCTGAACTCTTCCACTAGGGAGGGAAGAACTTTCCCAATGGACCCCAGGATGCTCCTGAGAACAGAGTGTCTTTCTATGGAAATGGCTGGATGAGAACAGATTGTCTTACTATACAAATAACTGGATATACACAATGAACTATAGCTCACCTTATGCTTCCGCTGGAAGCAGAAAAACTGTCTCTGCTTCCGTGTTATGAGACTGGCTCAGGGACCTCATGTAGGAGCCCCTTGTCTGACAGATCGAGTGACTATCCCTGCAGCTGGGAAGGAGAGTCAGGCCCTGGGGATTTTAGATGGAGCAGGGTGGCCTTTCTTCCCTCTGCTTGTCTCTTGTCATTTTCCCCATGCAGTTCAAAATTTTTAAACAGAGAGAAGTTAATAGTTGTCTTTTTACTTTATCTCACATTGTCCCAAGGTGCCTATCAAGTGGATGGCTTTGGAATCAATTTTACACCGAATTTACACCCACCAGAGTGATGTCTGGAGCTATGGTGAGTCAACGTTAGAGCAAAGAAATTTTCTCTGAGGCTCAGTTGGTATGGTTTATCTTTTGATTGCTGTTTTCTCTACCATCTGCAAGTTTTCTGGCAGGACTTTGACCAATAACAGTGTAGCACTTAGTGTGTGTCTTTTACCTTAAGAATACATACCCAAGGAAGTCAAGTTTAACTTCTACACTAAACATCACTGAGAATCCCAGTCAATCCATCAAAAGAAAATGTAGTGAGAGAGGAGGGAAGACTGAACTTATAAAGTGCCTTCACCTGCTAAGTCAAGTCAAATGTGCCCCTTTTCATGGAGACAAGTTACCAGCAGAGGAACTTGTGATGGCCTAGCTCAGGTGATGTTTGCTTTAGTGGACAGGAAATTTTGTGCCAGGGAACAGCTGGCACATAGGTATGTGTTTGCGTATGAAAAATAAGAAAAGGGAAGAAACAGTTATTGCCTCTGACTCTAAGAGAGCCTGTCAGGAGTGCCCATCCATTTAGGTTCCACTGTGACCTACACAGGAATACTCATCTCACTAACCATTTTTCTTTTCCTGTTTCCACACTCACTCCCAGATGTCATGTCAAACCCCAGAATCAGCAGTGATCTGAGAGGCTATGGATGCCTTATTCCAGACATTTATCTATCAGCTTCTCTCCAGCTATTTATATTATTTCATATGCATATTGGAGACAAGCAATAATTCAAGGAATTTCCTAAAGGAATTGTCACAAAGAAATCATTCAGAGGCCAGAGCAATAGTAGAGCAGGTAGGGTACTTGCCTTTTATGTTGACAACCTGGATTTAATTCATGGCATTAAATAAGGTCCTCTGAGCCTGTCAGGAGTGTTATCTGAGCACAGAGTTAATATTAAGCCTTGAACACTGCTAGATGTGCTCCAAAAACAAACATAAAAAATAAAAACATCCAGGTGAGCGTCCCCTTTATAGTTGTTGTGTGAAAATATTCACTTCCTCATAATCCAAATGTACATTTTTATTGTATGGTTATTCATCTCTCCCTTCTGCTAGAAAGAACACTTTACAGAGACAGATATACACGAATAAACAAATTGACATTCTGCATAACCTTGCGATCTGAATTGTTGGCAATGCATGGACTGAATAAGGAGATAAAGCTATTCTGACACCTACTTACTTTTGAGATGTCCCTTCTCTTTCTACTCCTAGCTCCTGCCCAGGGGAGCTTTATGTCAGTACCCCAGTCTTCTCTCCTTCCCTCCTTCCATTGACATCACTGCCAGAGTTCCTAATATGATATGAGTTCTTTCTTACATTCTGTAATATTTCATTTGTTTAGTCCCTGAATGGGAGGCAAATCTGTCTTTAAACTCTATTCAAATTTTACTCCTCTGCTTCCATTTTTAATTTTTCAAGTATGCTCCAGATGAGCAGAATCCCCAGGGATTATTGTGGTAATAGACAAGTGGTCCTCCCACCACCTTCTTTATCACCTACTCTCCTGCCCTCTCTGATGTGTTCTAGTCAGTGGACATGCAGTCTGACAGATAACATCATGGCTGTGTTTTCACTGACCATTTTTGGTACCTTTGAATAATGACAGTCAGTATAATAAAGTCAGCAACAACATAATAACAATGCACTCCCCTTCCCATATTTTCAGTTATCATTTAACACAAACTGCAGGGAAGTATGTTAGGATTATTGGACCATGAACATAAAATTTTGGTTTAAAGACATATGCTATTATTCTACTCCTTAGTCCAATCAAGAAAAAAATCTTTTGGTTAAACACCCATGTATCCCACATTACAGTGAAAAAGAGAGGATTAATACCACCATTCTCTCTCAAGCATAATATACCACCCTCACTCCTTAAATCTAAAACCCGAAAAGCTTACCTTCTCATGAGAATTCATTGTACATGTATAAACCGATGTTCAAACTAAGGTAGGTAAAATTTATTGACTTCATAAAACCTGGAAAAGAAATGTTCTCCTTTCACCCAGGCCATATGGACTAGTTAGTGGGAAAGGACAGAGAAGTATTTCCTTCCTTTTACAATATAATATTCTTTATATTTAAATAAGTCACTATGTTCTGGATAGAACCTCTCGAACATCCAGACACATCTATGGTTGTGTGCATCCAGAACCATTTTCAAAAGACAGTGAGTCTTTGAAACTGACTGTAGGTTGCTGGGTCCTATTTCTGACCACAATCTGTGCTGTAAGGGGCCACTCTCCTCCTCACACTATCATTATAGCACGAGAGAGCATCTCATAGTCTTGCTTGGTAGGCACCAGAAACCTACAGCAAATTCTTTTTATTTCTATAGACAATTACCTACCTTTAGAGCAGGGGTCTTCAAACTTTTTAAACAGGGGGCCAGTTCACTGTCCCTCAGATCGTTGAAGGCTGGACTATAGTAAAAACAAATTCCTAGGCACACTACATATATCTTATTTTGAAGCGAAGAAACAAAATGGGAACAAATACAGTATGTGGCCTGCGGGCCATAGTTTGAGGACCACTACTCTAGAGAGGCTTTACTACAGTTTTGCCTTTTTCAAACTCATGAGGATTGACTCAAAAATTAAAAAGATGGACTTTATTAGATACTTTATTTAAACGTCATGGTTACAAGGTTGTTAATACCTTAGTTGGGTTTTTTGTTTTAAATTACAAAGTTGTTCATGATTGAGTTTCAGTCATACAATATACAACAATATCCTTTACCAGTGCACATTTCCTGCCATCATTGTCCAATGTCCTCAGTTTCCCTCCTGCCCTCCCAACTGCCTGCCCCTTGGATAGACATTCTCTCTCTCACTCTCTCACCCTTTTTTTAATTTAGACACTGTGGTTTGCAATGTTATTGAATGGGTATGATATCATGTTTATCACTTTATCTCCTTTCAGCACCCAGTTCTTGTCTAGAAATATTTTCCAGCTATCATTGTCATAGTGGTTGCTTCTCTGCTCTAACTGCACTCCCCAAAAACGCATAATTTTTAATATTCATTACAAGGACTATTTCTTTGTTGTTTCCAGGATTATTTAAAATATATCTTTATTTAAACAGCATGATTACAAACTTGATTGTAGTTAGATTTCAGTCATAAAATGAACATCCCCTTTCACCAGTGCAGCGTTCCCATCACCAATGTCCCCTATCTTTCTCCTCCCATTCCCCCCACCCCAACCCAACCCACACCACCCCCGTGCATATTCGAGATAGGCATTCTACTTCTCTCACTCATTGACATTATACAGGATTTTTTTTATTGTTGTTATTTAAAGACATACTTAGACTACTCACATTGTTTAGAAACTCCATCTTTGGGTCAAACGAATTGCCAAAGGCCACAGACATAAAGTTTCCTAAATGTTGCCAGCAGTAGCAGTGATGATGACTAAAGACCAAGTATCGTGATTATTGCTGACTCATAAGTGCATCCTCTAGGAGTCACTGTTTGGGAGCTGATGACCTTTGGATCCAAGCCTTATGATGGCATCCCTGCAAGTGATATCTCCACCATCCTGGAGAAAGGCGAGCGCCTGCCACAGCCACCCATTTGCACCATTGACGTCTACATGATCATGGTCAAGTGTAAGTGATCCCTAGGCCATCCACCCTATGGAGCTGGACTGTAGCACCCAGGATTCCTGCAAAGGTGGTGCTTCTTTTGGTCAAATGGCTCAGACCTTTGGTTTCCCACAAAAAAATCCTACCATCCTTAAAGGCCATCACTCAATCCAGATATACCTGTAATACCCTCGTGCACTTAAAAATGTCCTTGTCTCTTTGAATACTGACCTGACCTTTGGTTCTTTTTGCAAGTACATGAGTCATTACATGGGAATATTCTATTCTTTGAGTCGGTTGTTTTGTTTTGTTTTGTTTTGTTTAAAAAAAAAGTGGCCCGTATTTAGAGACCTGTTACCAGATTGAATGTTTTTAAATGCGTAACAAATGAGCAACCACCAGCAGCAGATAGGATCAACATTTCTGCTCTGACTTAAACCCTTCAGATAGTGAATTTATATGAGGTCTTCTTTATAAGTAAACATTTGCATCCAAATAGAGTGTGTTACTGGAGTGGTACTATCATTTCTCCACATCCATGTTTAGTGGGCATTATAGGTCATGTTACACATGCGATAAAGGGAACATAGCAGAGCCAAGTTCATGTAAACGCCTTTAGCTTTCTGAACTTTGGAGCACAGAGTTTTCTATTTTAACTGCATAGCTCTGGTCTGAAGAACTGGGATCCAGAGGTTATATGATGTGTCTAAGGTCACATAGCAGTCTAGCTGAAAATAGCTTGACATCCTGATGATAGAAAATAAACATTAACTCACAAGGGGCCTAAGGATTTCCAGTCGGTAGCACTTCCTCTACTCTGTTTAATCTAGACTTATACCATTACATAATTGATGGCCTGTGCAATTAAAAGATGCCTCCTCTGAAAACCCCCACCCACTCCTAAGCACAACAGCTGCACATGGCATACAGTAAAAGCATACATACAGTAAAAGTAATTGGAGGAAATCTGTCTACAAATTCTCTAAATTCATTCTGGTTTCCAGCTGGCAAGTCTGCTACATGAGTTCCAATTAAGATGAATGCTAATGCCTCTTCTCATATTCTTAATAAACAAGCGAGGACCTAGAACATAGACACAGGACCTCATGATCAGAGCATTCACAGATAGGAGAGAGTTTGCAGTGAATGATGTTCCATCACACATGTCACAATGCAAAAAGGCTAATGAGCAGAGGATGGTATTGTCCTTCTAATTAATAACATTACGATGGTCTTGGTACTTTTTATTTTATTTTTGATTGAGGCATCATAATTCACAGAGTTACACATGAGTCATAACCAGCTATGATGCTAGTTTCCCAAGACTGAAAAGCCAAGCATAAAGAAAAGCTGAAAAGCACAAAGAATAGTGATTGTATCATCTTTTGGCTCAAGGGGTCCCAGCACAAAGGTTCTGTGTATCATATCTCTTGAGTTATAATGATTCCGTTTTCCTCATTAATTTCCAGGCTGGATGATAGATGCAGACAGTCGCCCAAAGTTCCGTGAACTGATCATTGAATTCACCAAAATGGCCCGAGACCCTCAGCGCTACCTTGTCATCCAGGTACTGATTGCGACCACATTTCTCTGAGGGAAAGGTCTCTAACAAATATCAGAGTTGTGCAAGCTGCTACTTAAGCCAAATGACTAAATCCACAATGTCCTCAGGCAATGCCAGCACATGTACAAGCTTGAGTGAAGCCCAGACAGAGTCCATCTGCTCCACAGACAGTCCAAGTGAGTCTCCTGCCCAGACAGCCTCCTCACATATAATCCCGGAGCTCTCTTTAAATTTTGACTGGCGTAAAAAAAAAATTTTTTTTTGATTGGCGTAAGCCTCACCTCAGTAGGATAAAGAAGCAGGATTTGGTGTTTGGTAAACCCGGCTTTAGATGCCTGCCTCCTTACACAATTGAAGAGGAATACCAGGCTAACATTGTAGTGTTCAATATTTAATGAAACAAAGGGGAAAAAGTCAATGAAATGCAAAATATATTGACTCACACCTAAAGGTTCTGCTCTAATTTCAGAGTGTGTGAGGGACACGCAGGGAAGGAGGGAGAAGCCATTGCCCACAGCAGCAAAGGATTCTCTGCCACCTGCTCAGTGGCTCCTTCCTGACGTAGACTTCACAGGCAGAGAGACTGGCCCTCAATCCTTCGGACACCGATCCCAGGTTTAAGCCAGTGCCCATTTCTGACTGACATTATCAGTAAGATGTTTCCACACAACCCTCTTAGGGCTCAATTAAGTGAAGGTGCCTCGGAAAATGCAGATGACCTGCTTACTCACTGAAGAAATATTCCCAAGAGGGTCCAGGTCGTCCTGGCTAAGTCCACCAGGCCAGTTGTTCAATCCAAGAACTGCAGTGTGTGATGCTTGGGATCCTCCAGAGCCACGTCTGGCAGTGCTAAGGGCCTCTCAGGTTGTTCAGGGGACAATGTAATGCCAGAGATCAAATCTGGGATGGTCACATGCAAGTCGTGCACCTTAATCCATATATCGTATCTCTTGCCCCTGGATAATTTTTTTTAATTTAAATGAAAGTCGGGAACCTCCCAGGTGAAAGAGATGTGTGAGGCTATACACAAGTAAAGGCTTCAGAGCTTCCTTCTGGAATCGTCTCCCAGACAAGTTGGAAGCTCATCCTCACAGAGGGCTGATCAGGTTCTCAAAGGAAGCATATTGGATTGCAGCACTGGCCTCTGGTAATAGATTTAGCATAGGTTGCTTGTGCTTGTCAGAAGGTATGGTGAGGAGAATTAAAATGCCCAACCCTCTAATCCTGGGGTTGGTTCCACTGAGGATTAGTCCCAATATTAATTTCTTTCTGAGAAATCACTTCACTAGTAACAAACTTTTTCAGCTTATCAGAGAAGCCAAGTTTTGTTTTGTTTATTTTGGGGCCACACCGGTGATACTCAGGGGCCACTCCTGGCTAGCTCCTGGCTTGGGGGACCACATGGGACTCCAGGGGATCGAACTGAGGTTCATCCTGGGTCACCCTCATGCAGGCAAATGCCCTACCTCCAGTCCCTAGAGAATCCAAGTTTTAGGAGCTTGGTATCAGGCCAGTTCCAAAGGAAAAATAATTATTTATTCACAAAATCACAGAACCTAGCAGCACAATGCACATTTGATTAGAGGTGTTGCTGCAGCCCTTTCTCCCTTCACCCAGAAAGCTGTGAGAATTTGTGCCTGGAACCTCTTAGAAAGCAAGAAGTTTTACCACTTTAATTTGAGATAGTGGGTATAGAGAACAACTTTAGAGAACTGATTAGATGTTATTGTAACTAAATTGACCAACATCCAGTCACCAGCTGACAAGAGACACAGAGAGGAGGCTCTTGATTCCTCTTTCTTTCTTCCTTATTTCTCTCCCTCTTTCCTCTCCTTTCTTTTTCTCTTTCTTTTTTCTTTCTTTATCTTTCCTTTTTATTTATTTTTTCCCGTTTATGAGCCAACTACATCTATACTCAGTGATTACTCCTGGCTCTGTATTCAGAAATTACTCCTAGCAGTACCCAGGAGACCATACTGGGTGCTGAAAATCAAACCCAGGTGAGTTGAATGCAAAGCATTTTTTCCTGCAATTTATGTGTAATGATTTATTTATTTATTTCTGCAATTGTTTTATTTTTATTTTGATTCTCCTCACCATACCTTCTGACAAGCACAAGCAACCTATGTTAAATCTATTACCAGAGGCCAGTGCTGCAATCCAATATGCTTCCTTTGAGAACCTGAAATAGCTTTGATATATTAAGTTATTGAACCTTCTCTGATCTTTCTGCATCAGGGAGATGAGAGAATGCACTTGCCAAACCCTACAGACTCCAACTTTTATCGAGCCCTGATGGACGAGGAGGACATGGAAGACATTGTGGATGCTGACGAGTACCTGGTCCCCCAACAAGGCTTCTTCCACAGCCCTTCCACATCACGGACACCTCTCCTGAGTTCTCTGGTATGGAATTTTTGCCCATTTTCAAGCTGTAGCAGCCTATTTGAACCAAAATGAATTTTTGAGGAAACACTCCTCCAGTGGTGTGCTCTCAGGAGAGACCAAGTAGATTTTATTGCATGGTAAAGCTATTTTTAAATTAGTCTTGTATTGGGCCAGAGCAGTGGCACTAGAGGTAAGGCATCTGCCTTGCAAGCGCTAGCCTAGGATGGACCGCGGTTTGATCCCCCAGTGTCTCATATGGTCCCCCCAAGCCAGGAGTGACTTGTGAGTGCATAGCCAGTAGTACAGGTGCGGCCCAAAACAAAGAATTCATCATGTAGTGACTCGTTTTTATTAATTGATACATGTATTACTCTATTATTGCTTTGCAAGAACTTATTTGTGATAAGTTTTAAGATCATCAAGGAAAACAATTAAGCCAAAAATAAACCTACTTGTTTGTCTTTTATTAAAAAAAGGGAACAAACCAAGACAAAATTAATCAACTTTAAACAGATTCACTGGGCTATCCCACCTTATTGTTTGTTTATTTGTTTACAGAGTGGCACCAGTAACAATTCAACTTCGGCTTGCATTAACAGAAATGGGGTATGTACACACCACATTGAACAAGAATCAACTTAGCTTTGACCCAGGCCAAGTTATACACTGACTCAAATGATCTTCATTATCTTCAAGTGGGATTCCTTTCCCTTATGATTTCCTTACCCCCCTTATGCAGCCAGTCATAGCTGTCTCTTATCACTGTTCTGGTATGGCTGGATCTGCACCTGTAGCACCACTAGCACCACTAAGCAGCTGGTAAAAATGCAGATTCTTAGATCCTCCCCAGGGCATCTGGATCCAGCTAGCTCTCTGTGCCTGGATCAGCCTTCCCAGGAATCCTGATGTGCATCATAAGTTCTAGTCTGATGCCATAGAACAGATGGCCCAAACCACACGGGGCTACTTAAATCTTTCTAAGAAAAATGTAGTCCATTTCAGCTTCTCATACATTGAAAGT
>PVKC010001657.1:0-48742 GCA_004027635.1 Crocidura indochinensis | reverse complement strand
CTACAGCGCCACCGCCCGGCCCCAGTCCTTTTTCTTTTAATGCTAGAGCTTCACACATGCAAGGCATGTGCTCTACTACTGGGCCACGTTTCTGGCTGCAAGTCATTCTTTTTGTTTGCTTGCTTTTTTTTTCTGGAAGCACACCAGATGTTCTCCGAGGCTTATTTCTGGCTTTGTGCTGAGAGATCCTCCTGGTGGTGTTCAGAGACCTATGTGATACCAATGATTAAACTCGGAATGTTCATGTGCAAAGCAAGTATCTGCTGTACTTCCTCTCTAGCACCCGTGAGACATTATATTTAAATTGCATAAAGAAAATACTTTTTAGGGTCAGATTCCATTTTTAAGGTAATTATATTGATGGCTATTTCTATTCCATTTTCTAGTCTGGCTAAGTTTCTTCGCTCACTTAGAAACCAAGTAGTTAGTGGTTTGATATAATAACCAAAGTGTATATACAGTCTTAGAGGTAGAAAGAAATAATTTATTATACATTTCAAATCCATGTATTTATCCTCTAATTCATGATATATAAGAGGAAAAAACTTGCTAAATAAGAATTATGTCAAATAAATTCATCCTGGCAATTACTTTGTGGGGAAAAACATTTTCAAGGAACTTAGTTCAGTTTAAGTATGAAGACACAATTGTGCACATTAAATACTGGTCTGAATCACAACATATGGATTAGTACACTCAACTTGGGCAATTGAAGAAAATAATGAGGGGCTATTTCTAAAGTGTGGGTAAGGTTTTAACTAAACCAGGAGAAGTGAAAGAAGGTCACATGTCAAGTTTCTTGGCTCACTTGGCCCTTTCCAAACCCCTGTTGCTAATTATAATCCAGAAATGTGTGCTCCATATGTTACAAAAGCATTCCTGTTTATATATGCATTGTGCTCCACAAACATGGTTCTGGAAAAAAAAAGGTATAATGCTCTCATGCCATCATTTTCAGAATCTTTGGACCCCTGAGAGAAATAAACTTCCCACAGGATGCCGGTTACATGCCTTGTCATCCTCAGCCTAGAACCTGAGGAGAAGTGTGGTAAGGTAGATAGCCCACCTCACTGCAGGCCCTCCTCATTTCATTCACTGCCTCATTCTCCTGAATCATCCATTACCAAAGGCAATGGATTCCAATTTCTATCATGGTTCAGGAGCCAAGGCACAAAGACTGTCATGAAGAATGAGTAAAGATATATTCAGTGAATTCTATTTATAGAAATACCTAATTCTAAAGTCAGCACCCCAAAGGTGAGACTTTTTTTATTTTTTTATTTTTTTTGGTTTTTGGGCCACACCCAGTGACGCTCAGGGGTTACTCCTGGCTATTCGCTCAGAAGTTACTCCTGGCAGGCACGGGGAACCATATGGGGAACCAGGGGATCGAACCGGGGTCCATCCTAGGTTAGCACAAGGCAAGGCAGGCACCTTACCTCCAGCACCACCGCCTGGCCCCCAAGAGAGAATTCATTTCTTGTTTAGTCTACTATGTGTTTTCATAATGGAAGGTCTAGGATAAACCATACAGGTACAATACATTCTGTGCAGTTGGCACATTCATAGAAGTGGAATTGAAACCATATTCTATTAATATCTTATCATTTCAAGTAGAAAGTAACTCTCAGAAATTGTGTGAAATGTTACAAAGTCTGACTGTTTTTTAGGGGAATGATTAAAAATTCTTGCAGAAAGCAGGTTCTCAATAATATTAATGATTAACTATTCCAATATTCTGTGGTCTTACCTTCCTGTATGATCAAGTTATGAGTGTCTTTTTTCTAGGGGACACACCCAGCAGTACTCAGGGTTTACTCCTGACTCTGCACTCTGAGTTACTCCTGGGATGGTTTTGGGGATCATATGGGATGGTGAGGATTGAATCTGGGTCAGTCACGTGTTAGGCAAGCACTCTACCTCCTGTACTAAGGCTCCAGCCCTCTTTAAACCAATATATAAACCCAAATTTATTATTACATGTAACTATAAATAACCTAAATAGTTTTTACTTGAAACTGGTAATCTACTTTTTATTCTGTTGTGTTTTGAAGTCACATTGGTGAAGTTCAGGCTTTATTTCCTGGCTCTGTGATTAGGGTCACTCTTGATGGTGGTTGGAGGACCATTGTAGGCGATCAAAGAGGGGTTGTCTGCATATAAGGCAACCCTGTACTATTTTGCTTGCCCCTGAGTGAGCTTTTCAGAAGCAACTGTTTCTGAGGCTGGAGAGCACTTGCCTTGCATGCAGCCAACCTGGGTTCAATATTTAGCACCCCATTAGTCCCTAGAACCACCAGAAGAGATCCCTGAGTGATCTCAGTGCTCCCCCAAACACAAAAAGCAAGCAAGAAAGAAAATTCATTACTTCTTCATTAAATCCTCTAGAAGAGCAGAAGATACTTTTAGAATATGAAAATTTAGTTCTTCCATAAATTATGGCTTTTATATTCAATTTTGACTCTTCAGAACTTTGTTAAATCTGAAAGTAAAAAAAATCTTTATGATAATAAGACATTTCTATACTGTCCTTTCACCTAGACTATGCCTATGGTTTTATGTAACAGAATGCAATTGCCATGTCACTTACGATAGTTTTAGGGGGAAAAAAGCAAATATATTAAGAAATGATAGAAAAGTATGCCACTTGAAATTAAAAGGAATTAAAAGAAAGAGATAGGGCCCAAGAGATAGTACAAGAGATAGGTAGGGCACTTGCTTTGTGACTGATCCAGGCTCAATCTCTGGCATCCCATGTGGTACCCCAAACCATCCAGGAGTAATTCCTGAGAGTCAGGAGTAACCCCTGAGCACCACTGGGTGTGACTTCAAAAAAACAAACCCAAAAAAGGTAAATAGTATCAACAGAGATGGAGTAGGCATTGGGAATGGTGATCAAGTTTGGAAAAAACATGGTGACAGGTCAGTGTTTGAGACAGGGTCATGGTGACAATCAAGGGAAAGGCTCTAACACAAAGGCTACCAGAATTACTTGGTTACTATCCCCTTTTCAGAAAAAAAAAAAAAAACAACCACCCAGTACCCCCTAGAAATCTGCTTTCCTTAATTAAGCCAACAAACAGAAAGGTTCACTCACATCCTGGCAGCTAATACCCCAGATAACTACTACCACCCCAACCCTCTACCAAATATTCCCACTCTCTCTTCCAATAAATAGTTCCATTGCTCCCAAGGGGTAAGTATCACCTACACTAGGAAACTCAGGCTAACTTAAAAGAGTGTACTACATATAATTGTGGAAATAGATAAATGTAGTCATTTTCTAAGAGGCCTGATAACTCCTTTGTAGTGTTAGACCTGGAGCCTTATACTCATTTAAGTCTTCATGCCAGTAACAGCCCTTTGAGAAATCAGAACAGAGATGGAGAGAGGTTTCCTGGTCCAGTTGTAGACATCACAAAGCAGATTGATTATATTTAGTATATACCTCAACATTTATAAGATAGGAAGAAGAGATGTAATTTTAAAAATTATATATATATTGGTTTTTATGTAATACTTGATGGTGTTCAGAATTTATTTCTGGCTCTGCACTGAGTTTATTCCTGGCGGGGCTCAGGTGATTTATGGTTCCAGAGCTTTAACACAGATGGACTATGTTCCTGACCTGCTGTATTATATCACTCTGACTCCAAGGGAAAGATTTTAAAGTATCAGTTTTTCAGGTCAAGATTTATTTAGGCAGTTTATTTTTATTTTTAATTAATTTATTTAAAGAAAATGCATTACATAGTTGACATAACTGATAATAATACATTTT
Organism: Crocidura indochinensis; assembly: GCA_004027635.1. Lineage (NCBI taxonomy): Eukaryota > Metazoa > Chordata > Mammalia > Eulipotyphla > Soricidae > Crocidura > Crocidura indochinensis. Next base: position 44,961 of record PVKC010001657.1, on the reverse strand, counting down.
AGGGAGACCAAAAGCAACATGTTTTTAAAATAAAGTAGAAAATTGAAAGAAAAACTAACGAGATGGAAGAGAAAGCAAAGAATATTTTTGAAAATTATTAATTCACAATGAATTCATTGAAGCACCAGCAGAAGGTTTAGTAAACTCTTATTTAAAAAAAGGATGAGTTAATAAAATACAGTAATAATGGTGTGAGAGTGGCAATTGTTGTTTGCATTGACCCAGCAAAATAAGGGTAAATGAAAAAAAAAAAAAAAAAGCTTTAGCCTAAATACAAAGAAACCTTATCCCTGAAGTTTTCTGGCATAAGACTGACTCTGGGTTCCAGGTATAGTAGGTTGCCCAACCACTGAGTCATTCTCTATGGTCATGGCAACCTTTTTTTTTTTTACATATTATCTGTTATTGGTGTACGGTTTCTGTAGTTAAAGATTTATGTGCCAGAAATATTCTGGTTTCTGTGTTTCATCAAAGTCAGGATGTGGAGCGTCCTCTAGTGTCACCTCACCATTAGATGTGGGGTGTCCTGCCCTGCAAGCAAGTTGTTGCTGTTGCTGAGTCATCTGGTGTTAAGGGAAAACTCCTTGGAGTAAAAATGCTAGGGTAGCAGTGGGGTCTTTCCTGGTAGAGGTTTGCTTCCCGTGATATTGTAGACAACTGTGGTTATTTCCGTAAATAGTCAATGATTCAGGGGTGTATGGGCAAGCCCATTCTTCGGAGGCCTGAGTCAAGTCATTATGCCAGTGTTCAGGGTATAAGGCCTAACTACATTACAAAATTTGTGTTCCTATCTCTATTAGATAATTTGTTTGCTTATGTAGTAGTTTCCCATTTTGATGCATCTATGCAAAAGAGGAACAATGCCACAATGTATTATTGGTGCCTCTGGGGAGCAGAGGGAACAAGTCCAACAATCCCCTTAACTTGGTTCTAACATGAATTCTAAAGTGAAAGACTCTTCTACCAGAATTCCTTGTTGAACTGATCACAAAGAAAGAAAAACAAACAAACTAGCAAACAAATAACAGTGGGCACAATTGTCACTGTATAAGGGAATATTCAATAAGAGTTATAGTGCTTAAGGGAATACATCTAGGAGATATGCATGTTCCTTTTATGTCATTAGAAATAGTCGGGAGGAGGGTGCTGAATCCTGGAGGCCACTTTGGTCTGTGATTTAGCCTTCTGGAGAATGCAAAATGACTCCCGCAGTTCCATATCGGGAAATGCCTTTGAGTGGGAACTAATCAGAAACCTAGTATGGTAGCAACCACAATTACAGAGTGAAGGAAGGTGGAGGACAGGAGGCCACTGAGAGTTGGTAAGTAGGAACAGAATACTGGTTTCTTCTCAGCCTGAGAGTCTAATTTTTTCACTTTGGTAGCTAGTTGGCAGCTAGCTTGTGTGGGGATAATAATGTACTTTGTGGAGAGCCAAGAAGTGTGGGTAAAAATGTGGGGTAATAGGTGGTTTGAGTGAGGGAGTAAAGGACTAAAAATGAACTTCTGGATGGTGAGTCAAGGGGAGAAGGAAAGTATACAACATAGATATTCTGTATATGACCAAAAGATGAAATTCAACGATATCCAATTAATTGTCAACACAATACCACTCTGGCGTGTTTCAGAATGGACAGGGGTAGGGAGGAAAGTTGCCTGCAATTCCCTGAAGCCAGCACCTCTTGTGCTCTTGTGATGCAGTTCCCCATGCTGGTAAAAGCTCCCAGCTCCCAGGAAGAAAAGAGATCCTTCAAGAGCTGGAAGCCCAGAAGTTCACCACCCCCACCCAAACCCTCCCTCTGGAGCTGAGTGGGAAATGGGGAAATCCTGGGGTCCCCTTTAAACTCCTCAAAACCCACCTCACTGACTCCCTGGGCGTGTGGCCCAGGGGTAGCCCTGCAGTTCCGAAGGAAGGAGGTGGAAGGATGCTGGGGTGACACAAGCCCACACCCCTGGTAGGCCTGGTTAAAAAGGCCTTTGGCATGGCAGAAGCCTGCCATTCCCCATTGCTGGCAAAAGCTCCCTGTTCCCAGGAAGGAAAGAGACCCTTTAAGAGCTGGAAGCCCAGAAGATCACTACTCCCACCCAAACCTTCTCTCCAGAGCTGGGTGGGAAATGGGGAAGGCTTGGGGTCCCCTTTAAACTCCTCGCCTGGACCCACCTCACTGGCTCAGGGGTAGCCCTGGAGTTTGGAGGAAGGAGATGTAAGGTTGCTGGGGTGACCCAAGCCCCACACTCCTCCTAGTAGGCTGTTTATTTTTTATTTAAATGGAGAGATAGCACAATGGTAGGCCATTTGCCTTGCGTGCAGCCAATCTAGGATGGACAAAGGTTAGAATTTCGGCATCCCAAATAGTCCCTCGTGCCTGCCAGGAGCGATTTCTGAGAGCAGAGCCAGGAGTAATCCCTGAGCATCACTGTGTGTGACCCCAAAACAAAAAACAAAACAAAAAAATGTTTCTTTGGTGATATAACCAGTGGTGTTTAGAGCTTACTCCTGGCTGTGCTCAGGCTGACCATTTGCAGTGCTGGGGATTGAATCTGGGCCAACTGAATGTAAGGCAAATGCTTAACACAGTGCTCTCTCTCTGGTCCCTTTTTAAGTCTGCAGAATCAAGGAGCCATATCCAGATCCTCTAAATTTCATTTCCTCTGTCTAGAAATTTGATGTGATTTTCTGCTTTACACATATCCTAAGGAAAATTAATGTTAATTTTAATTCTAGAAGTATAAGGAGGTTTAGAAACTAATGAAAATATCAGTACTCATAGATATCTTTCTTTCATTTATACTTCTTTATGTCAGGTTTTCTATGTAGCTTTCAATCTTTTTTTTCTTCCCTCTTTCCCCCATCTTGTTTTGTCATGGTCACAAGATCCAAAAATATTTCTTGTTTTTATTTTTTATGATTAATTTACTTTATTTAAATAACAGGTATCACATAGCTGGCATAGTTGATTGTAATATATGTTTCCAGATAAGTGGGAACAAAATTACCATATTTTTTGTACCATAAGGCATACACACAAACTCCCTCCCAAAAGTGTGTCTTATGGAGCAAATGGCACCTGGAGTTGAAGCCTGAGTGCAGGGGAGGAGAGCATCTAAAAACTAGTTGCATCTTATGGTCAGGTGTGTCTTATAGAGTGAAAAATGTGGTAATTAAAAGAGAAGAGAAAATGAAGTACAGCTATGAAATGAAGTACAAGCAAATCTATGAAAATTATTATATCTCCAATGATGTCATTAAGTCATTATCAGAAGGTTTAATAAGCTATTTTCATACTTCATTTGTTTCTGAACATTAGGTGACTTCAGCTACACATTAGCATCTAAATTGGTGCATTCCTAAGGAAACGACAGTTATTAAACAGAAATAGGGTTGTTACGTTTGCAGCCATGCGGTCCAGGAATTCTAAACACTATTGCTGATACTGTGGCTTCTGTGGGGTGTATTTTCAGCTGCCAGGTCTTCTGGAAATACAAGAAGGCAGAGGGTGGGTGGATGGGTGGGTAAAGGAATGTACCAGCACGCATTCGAAAAAAGCCCTGGTAATATCAGCTTAAATACTCAGCATACCTGGAGTGTTGGTCAGATTGGAGATTGGTGTCTCTGCAGAGTTATAGAGGAGTGATGAAGTGGGGCTACAGGCAAAGCAGCCATTGTGTTGATGGGTGCAGCAGGCATGGCTTCAGCAGATTGAGGACTTGGCCCAATCTCTTCACCTGAGATTACTAGTTTTCAGCTACATGACTGGTGTAGGCACCCATAATGTTTCATGGCTTAGTTTACACCTCTTTACAGAGTGATTCTATGGAATTGTATGGGTGCAGACAGGGCGACTACCAACATTTCTTCTCTTTTATGGAACAAAATTTTCCAATCCTTGCTTTCATTTAAAAGATTGAATGTCAATAATTATTTAAATATCTTCATTTTCAATGCTATACACCTTCTATTTCTAAGAATTATGCAGTAATGACTCATCAATGTAAACACATATACATGCACTATAAATCTGAAGTATTATGAAAGTATTATGGGCAGACAAATTGTTCACAACATTAACTCACCTTCCTTCTGAGGGCTGAGTTCAAGTTAAGAACCTCTAAAGGGGGGCCCGGGAGATAGCATGGAGGAAAGACGTTTGCCTTTCATGCAAAAGGTCATCGGTTCGAATCCCGGTGCCCCATATGGTCCCCTGTGCCTGCCAGGAGCAATTTCTGAGCATGGAGCCAGGAGTAACCCCCGAGCACTGCTGGGTGTGACCCAAAAAACAAAACAAAAAAATAAAAAATAAAATAAAAAATAAAAGAACCTCTAAAGGGCCGGAGAGATTGCATGGAGGTATGGAGGTAAGGCGTTTGTCTTTCATGCAGAAGGATGGTGGTTCAAATCCCAGCATCCCACATGGTCCCCTGTGCCTGCCAGGGGTGATTTCTGAGCAAGATCCAGGAGTAACCCCTGACTGCTGCCGGGTATGACCCAACCCCCCCTCCCCCCAAAAAATGAACCTCGTCCAGAGGCCAGAGTGGTGGTGCAGCAGTAGGGCATTTGCCATGCACGTGGCTGACCTAAGACAGACCATAGTTCGATCCCCTAACATCCCATATGGCCCCCCAAGCCAGGAGTGATTTATGAGAGCATAGCCAGAAGTAACCCCTGAGTGTCACCGGGTGTGGCCCCAAAACCAAAAAATTAAATTAAATTAAATTAAATAAAAAAGAATCTCATCCAGCTATTCTAAGTAAGCCACTAGGAAAGCACAAGTGTCTCCCCCAAAAGAGTGGCTTTATTTTGGAGGAGAATATCAGTAAGCATCTGTTTGAGGTTGCACAGGTGAGTACATGTAAAAAGATGATCTGTATCCTTGAGTCAGAGCAGGCTGACAGCCAGCAGTTGACTTGAAGAAATCCATGTCTGGGTGCCAGCAGCTGCTTCTTCCAGCAGAATCCTGGGGCAGAATCGAGCTGTAGATTCTTGACCTCACTAAATCTTCTGTAGAGAAGATTTCCATTCAGTTTTGTTTTACTTAGATCTAATCATGTTTCAAGTTATCTCCAAGAATGTTGGTAACTTCCTTCTTCAAGGTAGGAATTAGGTGACTAATTCTTTAGTACCAGCGAACACTGCTAGTTATAACCACCAGTAGTTGGAAGTCCCCAGATGAGGTATTAGGAGTGTAGCCAGGACATTTGCACTGCTCTTTTAGGGCTTATTGAAAACCACTAAGAGAAAAACAGGAAGGAACATTTTAAAATGGGGTCATTTTCTCCCCCCCGCTTCCTTCTTCCTTCTTTTTCTCCTTCCCTCCCTCCTTCCTTCCTTTCTCGTTTCCTCCCTCCTTCCATCCTTCCTTCCCCCTGGAAATGTGCAGGGCTTATTCCTGGCTCTGAGCTCAGGAGTATTCATTTCTGGTAAAGCTTGGGCTTTCAGACAGGAGGGTACAGGGGTCAAACCTGGGTTAGCCACATGGAAAGAAAGAGAAACTCATCATTTATATTTTATTTTATTTATTTGTTTTTTTGGGGGGGGCTATACCTGGCAGTACTCAGGAACTACCCCTGGTTATGCCTCAGAGAACATTCCTTAAGGTGCTCGGGGGACCTTATGGGATTCCGGAGATCAAACTCAGGTTGACCACGTGCAAGGCAAATTTCCTACCCACTGTGCTCCTAACTTATAGTTTCAAATAATATGTTCAACTATTCTTACTTAAATCTCAAAATATGATTTTAGGTAAAGTACTTTTAATTTTAAAGCAATGGAATCAATGACTCCAGTAGATAACCATAAACAAAAAAGCAAAACCCAACAAATCAACCACTACTTTAACCAGCACATTATTTTACCTGTATATGTAGGATTTCAAGTTCTGGTTCTGCAGTAAGGCATGCAGAAAGTGTCTGGTGTCTGGTATAGCGCTAGCTACTAAGGAGGTAGCTATGAGTGCATGAGTGTGATGTGAGAATGCCACCAAACTGGCACCGAGAACTCTACCCAAACCCTGGGTATTGGAGGGTGTAGCCTCAGAGAAGAAGTAGAAGACTGACAGCCCTCTGCCTCTTTGCAAAAACATACCTTTCCACATAATTGTCCTTAAGGTTGAGGGCCTATGGTGTGCTCATCCTATGTTAACCATTCAAGGTGCAACGGCCTAAGTTAAGAAGGTACCTCTGTACCTCCTGGATAATTCTCAGACTGCATAGCTTTTCATTCTCCATCTGCCACTGTCACTTTCCTGCAGAGATGAAATAATTTTACCGAAGTGAGTTGGCTGAAAAGGAATGCATGTTCTTCCTCACAGTCCAAACACAGGACTCAGACTTCACCCAGGTGGAAATGGGTAGTCTCGTTTTGAATGGTGGAGATATAGGGAATATGGCTGTGTACATGTGTATGTATATATGTATTTGTGTGAAATTGCACTTTGTAAAAGAGGGTCTTATCTATAGAATGACTATCATTTATGGGATATTTTTTTAAAAAGCCAGTATTGCAATAATACCAAAGACAATAGAAACAAGGACCAGGAGGAGTGACTCATGGTATGATGCTTGCTATAAAGAGCAGGGGAGTTCAGTTAGGGCAGAGAATGATAGTTAGAAATGATCACTCTGGACAAGAAGTGGGTGCTGAAGGAAGGTAGAGTAATATTCATGATACCCCTTCAGTAACAATATTGCAAACAATTATCTAAAAGCAAAGAAAGGGAGAGAGAGAGAGAAAGAGAGAGAGAGAGAGAGAGAGAGAGAGAGAGAGAGAGAGAATGTCTGCCATAGAGAGGAGCATGGGGAAGGGTGGGATGGAAACTAGGGACATTGGTGGTGAGAAATGTGCACTGGTGAAGGGAATGGGTTTTGAACATTGTATGACTGAAATTCAATTATGAACAACTTTTTAACTGTATCTCACAGTGATTCAATTAAAATTTTTATTTAAAAAAAGAAGCCTTATCTTTAAAATGACTCCCATTAATTCAGAACTCTGAAATATATACTCAAGCCAGATGGTATTTCTGTTTATGCCTTTCTCTGCTTCCCCACCCAAAAAAAAGCTTTATTTTAAAATAAGCCTTATTAAGAAGACAATTTATGAAATTATACCCATTTTAACTTTATAGTGTTTCTGAATCTTAGAAACTACATGCAATTTATAATAAAAATAGAATATTGCTATTATTTGGGACCAGAGCAATAGCACAGCACACAGGGCTTTTGCTTTGCATGCGACCAACCTGGGTTCAATTCTTGGTATCACATATGATCACCTGTATCTGCCAGGAGTCATTTCTGAGTGCAAGAACAGGAGTAATCCCTGAGCACCACCAGATGTGGCCCCAAATCAAAACAAACAAACAAAAAAAAGAATATTGCTATTAGTCCCAAAGATCCTAGTTGCCTCCTATTACTTGCAGCTATTTCCAGCCACCTCCCTGTACACAAGCAACCACTGATATACTTCCTATGATCATAGTTCGATTTGTGTGATCTAGAATGTCATAAAGGACACTGCATATAACAGAACCTTTTGGACCTGACGTTTTCCCCCCTCAGAATTTAAGATTCATCCATCTGGAGCTGGAGAGATAACATGGAGGTAAGGCATTTGCCTTGCAGGAGTCTGTCAGGAGCGATTTCTGAGCGTAGCGCCAAGAGTAACCCCTAAGCACTGCCGGGTGTGACCCCCCACCCCCCAAAAAAGATTCATCCATCTTACATTATAAAAAATACAGTTACTTAAGCTTCTTTATTTTTGTCACAGTATCTCTCACAAAGGGTTAATCTTGCTTGGTGCTAAGGGGATCATACAATGCTAGGGACCTCCTGCATGCTTGTGCTACAGAGGAAATGTGGTTATTTTAACTGCTGTTACTTATAACTTATGTGAATGTGGGGAGAGAAATGTTGGCAGACTATTGCTTTTCTCTTTGTCACCCGGAAAAGTGCCTGAGAAAGTTTGAAACTCACGAAAGTTTGCCATATGCAGCTGTATGGTATACAGTCCTTAAATCTCACCCCGGCTTAACATGGCAATCATCAAACATTGCCTGAACCACATTTGTGTCACCTGGCATGATATATTATTCCAGTCACTTGATTTCTCAGGGACCCATATAACGAGGCAACTCTGGCTAGATTGGGAAAAATACTCTTTGCAGGAAAGAAAAATCAGCCCTAATTTCTACCCAGATTTTTTGTTACTGTTATCTTTAAAGGGGCCATACCTGGCAATGCTTAAGACTTCTGGAGGTATTTGGGAGACCGTATGGGACGCTGAAGATTGAGCCTGGGCCAAGCACCTGACCCACTGAGCTATTACTCCAGTCATTCTATCCAAAAGTTTAAAAGAATAACCCTTGTGAGAACTCCTGAGCCTGCCACTTTCCCTCTCAGAAAAGAATTTCAGGAGAAAGAGTGAAATAAGTTTATTTGGACTGGAGCAATAGCACAGTGGGAGGGCATTTGCCTTGCATGTGTCCAACCCCAGATGAACCCTGGTGTCCCATATGGCCCCTGAGCCTGCTGGGAGCGATTTATGAGCACAAAGCCAGGAGTAATCCCTGAGTGCCACCAGGTATGACCCCCCCCCCAAAATTTATTTGAGAAAGGAGTGGTGAGAAAAAGAATGTTGTGCTCAATGAAAAGTGAGTGGAAAGAAACCAGTGCATGTCCAAGGTAGAGTAGCAGTGAATTCTCCAAATGGAGAAAGTGCACCATAAAAAAGGTCACGGCTCAGTATGTCAACATACTTTATTATATATTATATATATTATATATATATATATATTATATATTATAACATATTCCTTTATTTCTGCCAAGTTAATTTATGAAGTTTTCCCAAATTGCCACCCTCCCCCAAAATCTGTTGCTAGAGTATGTGCAGAGGGGAAAGCTTCGAGCTCTGATGGTCTTCTTTGACATTTTTTTTTTTTTGGTGGGAGGGTATTTTTGTGTGTTTGGGACCACATCCAGGTGTGCTCAGGAATTACTCCTTTCAGGGATCACTCCTGATGGGGCTCAGGACCATATAAGGTACTGAGGATCCAACCTGGGTGGACTTTGTGCAAGGTAAGTATCCTATAGGCTGTACTATATATTTCTGCGCCCATTGTGTGTTAGTGGAGGACATTCTTAGCATGGTCTTTGTTCAGTGATGGAGATTCTCCTCCAAGGGGTGCTTAGATCTACATATTAAAGGTTTTCTGGCTTCCTGTCTTTTTTCTAGTTTGGGTTCCATATAGTGTTTTCCCAAAGCACATTACTAGGCTACCCTATCCCACATCTCTCAACCTACAACACTGCCAGGTAGTGTTCTGGTTTTGTGGATATACCATATTTGTTTTATTCATTCGCCAGTAGATAAGCATTTTAATTGTGCATAGCTTTTGACTTGTATGAAAGAAGCTACCATCAATAGTCATGGCAAATAAAATTCTGGAATTCTTGAAAACCCCACAGATAGCAGCTAGGATGTCCTTCTGGCAGGAGGAGGAGGCTAATGAGGAGTAGTTAATGAGACCAGCAGGGAGCAACCTGTTCTGTACATGCAGTTGTTGCCAAAAAAATGAACAAATTCTCTGTACTGAGCAAAGTGGACTGCTGAGCAGGCATCTTAAAAGGCATGGGAAAAATGGATTGCAACATTAATGACAGGACAGAAGAATACATACACGTAGCTGTTTTCTTTGGACAAGTAATGGAATTAAGCCAACAGACTCCAACCTATTTTTCTGGGCTAGTTCTCCAACCTATGTTTGAAGGCCTGTCCAGGCAGAGACAAAGAGCCCAGTGGCACAATTTAGATGTTACTGGCGAAACAGAACTGGAGAGTAGATCCAGAGAGCAGAGTTGGGAGGGGAGTTTGATGGGGGGGGGTGGTCTTTGGGATCTTGTTGGAGGGAAGAAGGTACTCTGGTGTAAGTATGGGGTTGGAATAATGTATGCATGAAGTCATCATTAGAAGTATTATAAAATATGATTATAAATTATAAAAAAGAAGTATTATAAATCACAGTAGCTCAAAAAATAACAGATTTTTAAAAAGGCTTTATTGGCTGTAGGCAGGGAGAAGTCAACTTGGTAGAAAAGATCTTATGGGCAGTTAGGAGGATTGGATAAAAATCTATGTAAATCAATCAACAAATGTCTGAAATTTTGTGGGGTTCAGTAAATATTAACTCTTATATTGAAAAGTCATATAATATCCTTGACTTGCTGAAGAATTCAAATACACTCTCTGAGATGAAACATGTAATGGTTTGGATTGCGGGGGTGGGGGGGTGGGGGGTGATGCACAACAGTGCTTATGTCTTACTCCTGGCAGGGCTCAGGAGACCAAATGGGGTGCTAGGGATTGAAACCAGGGCAGATGCACACCATGCCAGCTGTATACTATGTATGGCTCTAGACCTAGTGCACTTTAGAATATTATACCCTGACATATCTATTAGCCTATATGATGGATATAATCATCAAAGAATTATTCATCAAGATTTGACTAGATTTTAGGCACATAAAATTAGTTATTTGAGCATCAGGTAGTTGCTTTTTTGAGACCATCTTAGGCATTCACTGTATAGTCGCAAAGTTCCCATCATGTTCTTAAACCGGAAAAATTCTTCAGGTTTAAATGTGGTCCAGGAGCACTCCCCAGGCCAATGGAAATTGGAGCGGGATGGGGGCATAGCCTGGAATTTATTTCAGGGTGCTGACTGTCTCAGGAGTGCCCCTGCAAGTTCCCCAGCCCCAGCCTATGAGGCCCAAGGAATTGGGTTTGAATTGTATCTTGGTTATTCCAACTCCAACAAGTGTTGTGTTTCTTCCTAAACTGCTACGAGGTAACCATATTAATAAACTATTGTGCCAGTGTCTACACTCTCCCGATAAATACACTGGAACCCTGACTCCATGCATTCTCTTTTGGGGAGGGTGTTCAAACTCAGTCTAGGCTGTTCCTATATAAAGTTTAACCTTATTATTATTACATAGCTCTGGTTCCGCAATGCGGGGGAAAACACCCAGGCTACAGCAGCGCTCCGCGGAGCCTTGCAGTGCAAGGTATGCGCCCCTGATCCCGGAGCTATCTCCCTGCCCTTGTGATAAAGTCTTTTCTTTTTTCAACCGTCCCCAAAGTTTGCTGATCACTTGTAACTCAAATGAAATGCACTGTTTTGGGAAGCCGCTCCCTATGAACAGTCAATATGGTGTAATAAAAAAAAAATCAAAACAAAAAACAAAACCACACTCCTTCCTGGAAAGATAAGGGCTCTTTTTAGCCTCCCTAGGGCTCAGGCTGGTTCTTCAGGGTTTTCAGTGCAAGGGTAACTCTAAATGATCGTACCTTGGTTAGGGGCTTGGATTCAGCAGTATGGTAACTCCCTTCTGCTAGGAGTCTAGGTAGGACTCGCCGCTATCCCCTCGTCCACGCAGATCGGCCTCCTCTTCCTGCAATCCCCGCAGCCCCTTACTTACCTGCTCTCCGCCCGCGGCGCTCCTGGGCATGCTGGCTTTTATTGATTTGTGTCTCCATGCTCCTCCCTGGTTTCTGGCGCTGGCACCCGGTGCGAGCCGTTTTGCTCGGGGCGAAGAAAGAATAGCAGTTGGTTTTCCACCCTTTCCTGGGACGCCCTAAGAGGAGAGCAGCACCAGCCTTGGTCCCCAACCCCCAAATGTAAATACACCTGGAATTCCCGCTGGTACTTGGGGAGCCCAGCGAGGCGTTCCCTTTGCCCCTAGACTATCTTGGGGCAGAGCTCTTCGCTCCCATCCTAGTGGAAGTGGATAGGAGGCAGCAGCTCTCCACCTTCACCCCACTTCCTCCGGGTTCTCCAGGTGTTTACATTCCTGAGAACTCCTGGCGGGAGGTGGAGGGGGGGGGGGAAGCCTTGGGAGAGAACTCGGAAGTTGGCGGGATCGGTTGGGTGGAGTTGGGGTGGTGGTATTTGAATGCCCGCGTGCGTCTCCCATTGGGCGTTGCAACCCTATGGCTTGGGCAAGGGCGGGGCGCAGGTGAGCAGGACTTGATTTTCTTCAGGCTTGTTTGTACTTCTTTGAAGCTAGCTGGATTATCACCGTTCTAGCGGGGGCTGTTTTGAACTTCTTCCCCACCTCTCACTTACCAAGAAAAGAAAGGGAGGTATTAAAGATCAATTCCGTATGAAAAATCTTTGCTATTTACTCTGCCCTGTTTGACTTGCATGGAGGTTTATAATTGCACCAAGGTAAAAAATGCGAAAAATTAGATCAAGGAATTAGGCACTTAGGGATTTTTCCTTTAGAGTTTCTTACTCTAAAGGAAAATTAGTTCTAAGACGCGCCAGCACACTGGCACCGTTTAAAAATTCAAAGTCATTGTTTTATTTTTGCAGGAATTGTGATGTCAAACATTGGTCTGTTATCATTTCGATTCGTGGTATCCTAGTGTATTATTGAAGGTTGAGAAAGGGAAAACAAAACCCAGCAAAAAACTGGATTCTTATATATTGTCTTCCCCGTTCCCTTTTTTATTTTTCAGTCCAGAGCACTGCCGCCAGAAGAGACCAAAAAGAAGCCGGTGTTGGGGAAACTTGGCAACCTGTTCACTGCAGGAAGGAGAAGGAACACGAGAAACGGATTAGAGGGTGCCACTAGTGCAAATGCCAAATCAGCGTCTCCCAAAGATGTAACCTCCTCCAAGGCAGTGGAAAGAGAGTGCCAGAGGGGCAAATCCCAGAGCAGCCAACCCCAGCCAACGGACGCGTGCGAGCCAGGTACCCCTCAAAAGTGCCAAGAGTCAGAGCTCCAGCCTTCGGAGAGCTGCTTCCAGGAACCTCTGTGTTGCACGGAGCTGTCACCTGGCTCGTGCAGCCCCGCAGCGGCGGCGGGACCGCAGTGCCCCGAAAGTGATTCACCCCAATTAGAACCTGGAGAGGCACAAGGAGAGACTTTCCCAGATGCCACCACCGCTGCCAAGCAGCTGCATGCCTCTCTAGAGAATTCCTCCGGGCGAGAGAAGGCAGAGGCGCCGCCCCGCAATCCGGGGGAGGACGCTTTACCGGGCTCCGGCCACGAGCAGGAGGACACCGCCCGGGGGTCGAGGGGTGTGCCGGGGTCCCCCATTCCGGAGCGGCCGGAGGAAGGAGCGGGTGAAGCGGTAGAAGGTGTCCCCGGAGTGGGTGCCGCAGGAGGCTCTATAGAGTACCCAGACTCGCGCGGCCAGCCCCCCGCGGCCGAGTCGGGACCCCCAGGTGACCCTCCCGCGGAGGCGCGCGGCGTAGTCGGGGCCCGAGGGGCCGAGTGTGTGCCCGGGGAGCGCAGCCACTCCTCCAAGGTCTTCAAGTTGGACATCTACTTGCGGAAGACCGAGGGCACACCGGGGGACCAGTCGGGGGACGCGACTGCCGAGCCGGGCGAGGGCAGCGATCCCGAGGACATGGAGAAGAGATCGAGCGGTCGCCGGTCGGGGAGGCGCCGGAAATCGCAGAAATCCAGCGACTCCCCAGGAGCGGACGCGGACGTAGCTCCGCCCGACTGCGCGGCCCGGGACGACCCGGGGGTGTTCGACGACTCTGGGACACCGCCGATCGCGGCCCCCGAACCTGTGCTTTTGGCGGAGAAGAAAGGGAAATCTGCGCGCGCGGAAACCGTGCCGGCGGCGAGCCCCGAACCCTGCAAACCGGGCCCCCACCCCAAAGCGCAGCAACCGCTCCGAGGGGACACGGATCGGAGCAGAACGACGCCGCAGCCGCCCGCAGCGTCCCCCACCAAGCGGAGGGGCCGGAGCCGCGTGCCCGAAGCGGTACCCCCTTCGCCCGTCGGTGGCCCGCGGGCGCCCGCCAAGGAATCCACACCCAAGAAGGCGCCCGCCGCCTTGGAGCCCGGCCCGGCCCTCGCCAAGGGGGCCGCGGCGGACTGTGGGGACGAGGGTGCACGGGTCATCCCGCGCGAGCTCACGGTCAAGAGCAGCTCGCTGCTGCCCGAGTTCAAGCCCGAGCACCGGCGGGGCTCGCTGCCCCACCATCTCGACGGCCGTGGAGAGGGGAGTCGAAGCAAAGACCTGGGCAGATCGTCCGGGGGGGCCGAGGCCTCCGACTCCTCCTCCTTAAAGCACAGAAACCATTTCGGCGCCGGTCGGTCCACGGTCACCACCAAAGTGACCCTGTAAGTAACTGCGGGAGGGAGCCGGGCGCTGGCGGGTCCCTACTGGAGACTCTGGGCACCCAGATACTAGGCGGCTTTCATTTGAACAAAGGCCTCTTCTTTTCTGCTGAAATGAATATGGTGTAGGGAGCTAGAGTGCAGTTAGAGAAATAACTACACCAACAACTAGCATGACAATGGTAGCCAGTGAGAGAATTTGAATGCCTGTCTTAAATACAGGCAGGGGATGGAGGAAGAGTGAGATGGGGTCATTGGTGGTGGGAATGTTACTCTGGTGAAAGGGGGGTGTCCCCTTTTTTTTAATAACTGAACCCCAACTACAGACATACTTGTAATCATGGTGCATATATATATGTACATATATACATACATATATATATATATATTTTTTTTTTTTAAGAACAATGGGAAGGTTCAAGAAGATGTCATTCGGGAACCTCTTGGCCTGCTAGTTTCGTTCTTAATATATGACTTAAATCAATGGAAGCAAAGAATTAATTCTCAGAGTCAGTGTTTTCATAAATAACAAAGCTGATTCCATTCTTTATTCAACAGATACACCACAGACATTTCTAGATATTTTTAAAGACACATGCAGTTAATTTGAAAACATGGAGCTAACACTCCTATGACCTAGGATCTTTTGCATGTGTGACTTCAAGAGAATTCACAGAACTGTATGGAGTTTTAAGTGCTTTATTGGGGCCAGAGAGATAGTACAGTGGGTAAGGCATTTGCCTAGTATGTGGCCTGGCCCACTTCCATCTCAGAGATGGTCTATGGAGAAAGCTGAGCTTAGAGGCTGGGAGTTAAGTCCTGAACATTTTCAGATGTGACACCAAACCAGACACAAAGCAAATGCTTTATTAAAATAAATGCTTTTTTTTTTTAATATCTCGGATACAAGTACGTCTCTTGATTGTTTCTGATCCTTTTATGTTGTTTAGGGGATCTGGTGATAGTTTGTTCCATGTTGAAAAAATGATTTTCAGTTATTGGCAAGAAAACAGATCTGTGTCTTACTGACACAGTTAGCCCATTTGCTAACTTGAAGGCACACTAGAAGGATCAAACTCAAGCACAGTATAAATACTCTCCTATTGATTTTGTACATATTTGTTGAGTGCCTTCTTAACTAGATGGGAAATGAGTCAAAGATGACTCAATATGTTGCCCTTGAAAGTTTATGGCCTAGTCTGTTACGTAGATGGAAGCAGATAAGCCATCTGCTTATCTTAACAGCATGAAGTGACAATCTGGTTATATTAAGTAAATGTAATTTACCTACCATCTATAACATCTGAGGAAGAACATAGGAGGAAGTCACTTTTGGCTTTTTGGTGGAGATTGGATTTAGCTGGATAGGACTTAACTGATAGAGGAGTGCAGGTATATAACTTATAGGATCCAAATCCTTCCCACACCCTCCCCTTCTTTAGATTTTCAGACCCCCTTTTGTACCTCCAAGTATAGGTTAAAGTATAGGTTAAAGTGAGTAAACTGCTTAAGATTTTTCTTCCTGCATATACACATATTTATTGAGCTGGGCCTTTCCTCAAAAGTGATTTTTTTTTTAAATCCTATTTGAATTCTTAGAGGAGTCATCAGAATGGGAGGTCTGTTTGGTGAACACTGAAAAAAAAAATCTGCTTAATGAATAATTTGAACTACCTCACCAGCTGCCAACCTGGAGACCTTTGATATAGTCAGCTATTTATTTTGTAAAGGCAGCTTCAGGGAAATAATCTGAGTGAATGATGCCTATTATTTGTAGAAAGCCCATGTGACGGAACAGTTGGAATCTCCTAGGGTGAGCCTTAAAAATAAAGTTGGAATGTATCATTCAAGATCCCTTACCTGTCTTCCGGTTGGAATACACCAGTAGAAAAACCAGAAATGTAATATTATACTGTGAGGGACAGGGTAAACAAATCTGAGGAAGAGAATCTTACAATGAAACTCTTCATGGGCTGTTTCCTGTAACAATAAAAACAAATGTCTTTTTCTTAGTGCTGATTATTTTCTATCTAAAATCTAAAATCTTTGCCAAATCCTCAGTTTATTTAAATCTCTTTTTCATGGGCCTTGCCCTTGGTGAAATGGCAAAATATTGAAATGGAAAAATAATTCTGTCTAGGCCTTTGATGCATTTATGTTTGATGGAGTTTTTCAGACCTTTTAACTTTTATTTTATTTATTTATTTTTGGCATTTCAAGTAAAGATGTTACTTAGGTTAGTTTGGAAAAGTAATTGGGGTCTGAAGTTTAGGAATTCACATTATTTTAGGTTTTTGAAAAATAATGATTAGAAAACACCATTTTTCTTGATGCTATTAAAATTCTTTAAAAATTTTTTTATTTTGCTAAAAGAACCATGATTTACAAAGTTATTGACAGTTGAGTATTAGGCATATAATATTCAATTCCAATACCCCCATCGGTGTCAAATCCTATCATCAGAACTCGAATACTGCATTATCCCCTACCTCTCCATCTTCTAGCTCCCGCTCACGCCTGCCATCTTGACAAAGTTCAGTGGGTGCAGTTTAAATCTTACATCTTTAGTGTTGTTGAAACCGTGCTTTGGATTTATAGCTATGCTACTCTCCCACATCACCAGTATAACTTAAACCCCAACACTTAAAAACAAATTAATTCTTTAGTATTTTATCATATATGGAATCTTGAGAATCTTGTAGTGTGTTTAGAAAAGAGAGTATTTTCCTCTTATAATCATGATGTTTAAGACTCCATATTATTTTTTTTCCACCACATGTTATAATGAAGACATTACAACATGAGTTATAGTATCCATCCTTTTAATTAGCTTGAAGTAGGTTAATTGTAGTGACTCTTGGTAGCAGGACTTAATAGCACAGAAAGTTTGGTTGTAAAATGTATTTTGATCTTACTGCAAATCTTTAATGTGCAAATGTGTGCTTCCTGTCCTGAAGGAAGCTTGTTGGTCAGCCTGTTAGTGTTTTTCATTAACATTACATGATGCACTTTGATGTCTCCAGGTTCGTTCCTTCTTCTGATTAGTGAGAATTTTTGTAAATGTATATTCCTTAGAATATGAAAAATTTTCATTAACCCACTAGCATATTTAAGCTTTGTAATCATCCCAGTGGTTTTAGAATTTGGTCTTTAAAGAAGTGCTTACAACAGAGTTTGCTTTAAAATCTTAATCTAAGATATGGGTCCATTATAAGGGTACTTAGGTATCCTATAGAAAACTTGGGAAGCATGGGAGAAATTAATGAGAATGTATCAAATTTAGGTGGTTTTGTTGTTGTTGTTGTTATTATTTTGGGGCCACACCCAGCAGTACTCAGGTTATTCTTGGCTCTGTACTCAAGAATTAGTCCTGGTGGTCATGAGGGACCATATGGAATGCCTAGTATAGAACCCAGGTCAGCGCATTCAAGTTCAACACTGTAGCCACTGTGCTATCAAATCAGCCCCTCAAATTTAGTTTTTAAAAAGAACTTTTTAAATTAAGGAGAAGTCCAGTTGTTGGTTTATTTTTGTCTGTGTGTTTTTTGTTTATTTGTCTCTGGGCCAGCTTTGGGGAACCCTATGTGGAGTCAAGGATTGAATCTGGGTTGGCTGTACATAAGGGAAGAGCCTTATGTAGTGTGCTGTTTTTCTGGCTCGAAAGTCTACATTCATTATGTTGCTTTTGGGACAGGACTTTTCATGTTTTCTCAGTCTTCTAATTTTACACAGGATAAGATGTTTTTTCCAAAGCCTTACTACTAATTTGTGTAATATATTTCTCAGGAAGGGAGGATATAGAACAAGTAGCAGAACATATGCTTTACATATGTGAGGTTCTGGGTTTATTCCCCAGAACTTCCCTCTCTCCCGTCCCTGCCTGGAGTAACCTCCTCAACTAGGAGCAAGCAGTTCACTGAGTTTAAAACTCGAATGAGATTTCCGTGTTTCCCCACATAACCTGTGTGCAATATTTATCCTATAGATCTCTTAATAATTAATTCATACAGTAAATAAATAAAGCTGAAAGGAACCAGAGATCTTTGAACTAGAATACACTGTGCCTCTCTGAAGAAGCAGAATAGTATTAGAAGGGAACCTCACTCCTGAAACCACACTAGGCTTCAGATCAGAGATCCCAGGTCTGTCACCTACCTGTGTGACCTCAGGCAAATTACTTATCTTCTCTAACCTCAAGTGCCTCAGCTTCCTCATCTTAAAAGGAATGTAAGAGTTGTAAGTTAGGCAAGTAGTAGAAAGTCTTTCTCAAGTGCTCAGCAATCAGTTATTGCTAATGCTTCTTACTTAGCTTTCACATTTTATAAACCACTAGACCCGTGATTTAGACAGTGTTGTTTTTGTTTAAGGCTTTGGGATTTGCTCTTCTAGGAAAGTTTACATAGATGAAAATGATATGTGAAACAGATCATTAGAGAGATTCCTATTTAAAGGAAGGTAGTTGGCCAACGCCCCCACCCTTCTGTCTCTAACTCGGCCCTTGAAGAACTTGAATCCAAAGATGCCTTCAGTATAACTCATGGAGAAGAGAAAAATAATATTTCCTAAATATTATTTTTTTAAAAATACATAAAAATAAAGAGTTCTGAGTAGTACAGTAACTTAACCAAATTCACAGAGATCATTATTAGAAATAGAAACAAAGAGAACACTTTGCTTCTCAGAAAAAAGAAACAAACATTCAAAGACATATAGACGTATGATTTTTCTTAGAAGCTAATTACACCCTTGGACACACCTGAGGCAAAGGCAACTTTCTGTTCTAGAAATGGTGGCCAAACCATCAATAGAACAATTGATATTCATGTGGACTTTTATGCAGCCATTAAAGAAAAATTTCAATAAAAAAATTTGGGCAACATGGTTTGCAATACTAATAGATAGTGTTTTATACATGACAAAATCCAGCCCAAACTTGCAGTTTTTAGCAACTTAAAAACTGTTAAATATTAGATTTACTAATACTTTTTAAGAGGCAAGATACAAAACTATGAATTAAATAATCCAAAAATTTATTTAAATTATTTATGAAAATGCTGATGTATGTAAAATATTAATTAAGATATATGAGTAGAATGATGAATGATTTTCATTTTTGTGTTTTCCAAATTTCTGTAGTGAATGATAAGAATGATAAAAATTTATAGGGGAATGAAGAAGGGAACAAATACATAAAATAAGTCAATTATAGGTTTTTTGTTTTGTTTTGTTTTTTGTTTTTTTTGGTTTTTGAGTTACACCCAGCTTTGCTCAGGGGTTACTCCTGGCTCCATGCTCAGAAATTGCTCCTGGCAGGCATGGGGGACCATATGGGGCACCGGGATTCGAACTGATGACCTTTTGCATGGAAGGCAAACACCTTACCTCCATGCTATCTCCCGGGCCCCAATTATAGGTATTTTAACATCTTAACCTATTGTGCTCATGTAAAGTTTTGTGATAAAATAAATAAGCGTACTTGATGTTTTGGAAAATACTTTATTTAAAATATAGGAGTGCATTAAGTATTTAATGTGTTCTACTATTCTGAGATGTCTTTTAACTCCAGTATCAAGCAGTGTGCAGGAATTCTAGATATTTGATAAATCTGTTAATTTCTCAAACTGCTAACAATTCTAACCTACATATTCTTTTTCATGCCTTATGTACAAGCAAAACTTCTCTTAAAACAGTTGCAAATCATATGTAGGATTGCTTTAAAATAGTAACCATAGGGGCCCGGGAGATAGCATGGAGGTAAGGCATTTGCCTTTCATGCAAAAGGTCATCGGTTCGGATCCCGGTGCCCCATATGGTCCTCCGTGCCTGCCAGGAGCAATTCCTGAGCATGGAGCCAGGAGTAACCCCTGAGCACTGCCGGGTGTGACCCCCCCCAAAAAAAAACAAAAATAAAATAGTAACCATTAATTAAAGGTGTGAGACATATTTGTACACCATGGCCTGCTATTTAAAAGAAAAAGGCTCAACATCATGGATGGACTAGAAGGTGGTATGTTTCGTGAAAAAACTCAGATGGAGAAAGCTAAACACTGCATAATTTCACTTATATGTGACATACAGTGAAGACAAAAAGTGGATGAGTTAAATAAAACAAAAATGTACTTTTTAGACTCATAAGATCAATAGTGGAGGGTCTTGGTAATTTTGAGGTAACTATGAGCAATGAAACCATAAAAGAAAACACTACTGTACCATGTGATCCATTTTTTTTTAAAGGAGTTTGCTGAAGAGGCATGGTGGAAAGAGGGGAACCTTGGGTCTTTGGTGGAGGGATGCTGATACTAGTGGTAGATTTGGAGTTGGAACATTGGACACCTCAAACTTATGTTATTAAAAGCATTGTAAACCATGGTACCTAAATTAAAAAAAATAGTTAAAAAATAAAATATTCATAGTTGTCAGAATGGAAGGGCGTGGATATATCAGATAAAAAGGGACAATTGCACGGTGAAGAAAGAATCAGACTTCCGTTGGTGAAGTTAATATAAAGTTCATACATGTACTGATTTTTCAGTGATAGACACCTGAAACTTATAGACCATCATGACAGAGTACTACTTCGATAAAAAAAAAAAGAAAGAAAAGCACAAAAATCTATATGAGAAAGATTTCAAGAAAGCAACCAACTCAAAGTGTAACAGACCAGAAAGATGCTGACTTGTCATTGTTTGTGTGCTTGATTTTTGATACTAGATCAATAAGTTTATCTTTCTGCTTTATTCTTGCAGCCCTGCCAAGCCAAAAAATGTGGAACTCAATCTGAAAACACCTAAGAATCTTGACAATCTTGGTAGTGAGCACAATCCATTTAGCCAGCCAGTTCATAAAGGAAATACTGCCACCAAAATTTCCTTATTTGAAAACAAACGTGCCAACGGGAGCCCCAGGCACACTGAGACCCGGGCTCTGCGCAATGTGCCCCCTTCCAGTAAAACATTTGTCGGGAGAGCCAAACTGAATTTAGCCAAAAAAGCCAAGGAAATGGAGCAATCTGAAAAGAAAGTCACACCAAA
This sequence comes from Crocidura indochinensis, assembly GCA_004027635.1. Classification (NCBI taxonomy): domain Eukaryota; kingdom Metazoa; phylum Chordata; class Mammalia; order Eulipotyphla; family Soricidae; genus Crocidura; species Crocidura indochinensis. The sequence goes on along the minus strand of PVKC010001657.1, from coordinate 23,789 downwards.
CAGCCACCAGAATGGGGTTCCGGGTAAGGAAGCTGCTGCCGAGGCGAAAGCAATGCTTTCCAAAGAGACATCTGCGGCTGTGACCATGGACCAGCCTGTGGGTGGCCCACTGCACCCACCTAAAGAAGAGACACCCTCAGACTCCAGCTGCCCTCCTGAGCCAGGGACAATTGCTCAAGTAAAGGTCCAGGACCAGATAGTTGCAGGAGAGGTCACTTCAGAAGCTGCAGACTGTAATACACATGTAGAAAACCTAACTGAGATGGCCCACAATGGACCCGTGGGGTTCAGTGCCCATAGTACAGCACACAGTCACCAGTCGCAGGATCTGGGCTCTGACTCAGTTTCATCTCCTGACTCATCTCTCGGGCCTTCTCTGTCTTTGTCTGCACCCCATCATGTAGATGGCCCCCAAGACACTTGTGCTCCAGTACCTGGCAGCAGTGTTCCAGGCTCAATTCTAAAAGCATCAGAGTGTTCTGGGGAGGAGACCCCCAACAGACTGTCTGGAGAAGAGACCAGCGAGTCCAAGATGCTAGTCCAGGTCCGGTCTTTTGTGTTGCCGGTGGAGAGTCCTCAGGAGGTGAATACTCACATCATCACTGACAGCTCTGAACTTAGGGAAGGACAGCTACCCAGTTGTCACAATAATGAACTGGAGGTGGTTTCCGTTGCCAGTTGTGTGCCCCAGAAAGAGGAAGTGGCTAATCAGAACTCCCTCCCAGAAGGCATCTCCTGCAGAGAGGAGACTAGGGCAAGATCTGGCCCACAAGTCATGCAGGAGAAGGCATCAGAGAAAACCCTGCCTCCCCAGGCTCAAAGCCAGGGCCACTCAGTGACCCCTACAGCCAAATCTGTCTCCTGCGGAAGAAATAATTTGGAAACGCCTCTAAAATCAGCTCAAAATGGGGTGAATGGCCAGGACACCTCTGCCAGTGTTTTGAACATTTCTGCTGGGAGTGATGACAGTGTATTGGATTCTTCTTCAGACATGGAAAAGTTCACGGAAATTATCAAAAAGATGGACAGTGCAGCCTGTGTGCCCCAGAAGAAAAAGAAGACCAGGGTGCCCAACTCCCCAATTCCCCCCTTTGCCATGCCTCCTATTCATGAGGACAACTTAGAGAAAGTATTTGATCCCAGTGTGTTCACCTTTGGCTTGGGGAAGAAGAAGGAAAGCCAACCAGAAATGTCACCGACTTTCCAGCTGATGCAGAACCTGGACACAAATTCCAAACTGAGGCCCAAACGTATGTCTACTGAACAGAGTGTCCTCTTCAAGTCCTTGCACACTCATACTAATGGGAAAGATGAGCCCCTGAGCCCTCCAGACATCAGTGACAAAGAAAACAGGGATGTCCTTAATGGTGGTGTGAAGAGATCGAGGCTAGAAAAGAGTGCCCTTTTCTCAAGCTTGTTATCATCTTTACCTCAGGACAGAATCTTTTCTCCCTCAGTGACGTCAGTCAATACGATGACTACAACTTTCTGCACTTCTCAGAACACTTCTCTTTCTCGGTCTTCTGTGTCACAGCCTGTGGCTGAGGGCACTCCACCCTGCGGCTCAGACAAACAGCCGAATCTTCCACCCTGCAGCAGCTCCCTGAAGGTCTTTAATTTTGACTCTTCAAATGCTTCTCATTCAGGCCTGAAAAGTCCAATCTACATGGAAAAATACCTGCAGAAAGAGGAAACCAAGAAAGAGCTGGATGCAAGAAACAACCTACACTTGCCAGAGACGAAGTTTTTGAAACTGAAGAACAGCGATGAGACAGATAAAACAAATCAGGGTGAAGGGGTTTTGAAGTCTAACTTGCCAAACTATGCAAATAGTGACACAGACTTCGTTGGCCTTTACAAATCCAGCCGGTTTGAGCCAAGTCTTTCTTTTTCTGCGATGTCACTCTCCGATCCCACAGTAAGTGACAACATGTCATCATGTATTTGGGGTATTTATAAAGTGAGAGGAGAAAGGGGTAAAATGATATATAATTCATGTATTTTTTAAATGGTTATTCATCCATCATATGCTTAGAAATCTATTGGTAAAGGGACACTCTGAATTCCAAGAGAAATGGTACTAAGATTCTATTCTTTTGGCTATGAGTGAGAGGCGTTTGGACCACACCCAGGGCTACTCTTGGCTTTGCTTCAGGGACCATGCAAGGACCCAGAGTTGACGACAAGCAATGCAAGTATTTTAGTTAGTACTGTCTCGCCAGTCCCAAGATTTCTATAAGCTACACATATTTGAATGCATTTGTGAATTATTATTGTTTAATTAAAGTATTGATATGGTCCCTTAAATGGTCAGCGTCAGATTGGATGCATTATTATACCTAGTACTGTAGAAAAATGTATAATACTATACTTAGACTTTTGAAGCCTTGTGAAGCAGCTTCTTTTATTTGCAAAAGCCCCCACCAGGAAATCTTAATCTGAATCGATTCTTATGTGCTTTGAGATTTGCATTCCATGTGTAGTGATAATTATTTAATCCATGCAGTTTAAAAGTGTGACCTCTCTATTTGAAATTAATTTTCTTTCAGGAAATATTTTATTTTCTAAAAAGTGGTTGGGCTGGCCAGAGTGATAGTACAATAGGTAAGGCATTTGCCTTGTACTTGGCCAACTTGGGTTCAATCTTCTGCATCTATCCACAAGCTCCACCAGCAATAAATCCTGACTGCAGAGCTAGAACTAACCAATGACTATCACCAGGGTTTGGATGTGACCTCAAAACTAAAAAGCAAAAACAAAAAATTGTTGTTGTTGGGGAGGAAAGAACTTTGCTCCATGTTAGATATTTCCTTTTTCTTTTTTTAAATAATATTTTTATTTAAGTACCATGGTTAAAACCATGTTTGAGATCTTTTTTTTTTTTTTTTGGTTTTTGGGTCACACCCGGCAGCGCTCAGGGGTTACTCCTGGCTCCATGCTCAGAAATTGCTCCTGGCAGGCACGGGGGACAATATGGGGCACCAGGATTCGAACCGATGACCTTTTGCATGAAAGGCAAACGCCTTACCTCCATGCTATCTCCCGGGCCCCCAATATGAGATCTTTAATATCATAGCATAGAGTGTCACAGAATAAGATTTTGAACAATTATGATTTATCTATTTTTTATGACTGATAAATTGTTTGTTTATTTTTAATATAAATTTATGCCTTTTTTTTAAATGTGTAACCTGTGCCAAACTTCATAGGTAAGCTGAGGGAGGACAGAAAGAAAGAGCAGGGCAGAACCTGGCACTTTCACAGCCAGCTTTGCTTATCTGACTAGGAGGGGACTTCTGTGTCCTATTGACTCCTCCCTTCTCTAGTGACCTAGGCCCTATACTCACTCTCTCTCTTTCTTTCTTTTTTTTTTTTTTTTTAAATATGGAACACTTCACAAATTTACGTGTCCTCCTTGCGCAGGGGCCATGCTAATCTTCTCTGTATCATTCTGATTTTATTATATGTGCTGCTGAAGCAAGCACACTATACTCTCAATCCAGACAAGAGAGGCCCAACAACTTTTCATTTGCATGCTGCAATCGGTTGTAGTGGCTTGGTTTACAGACCTTTCACAGAATGTAATTTTGCAATTCTTGCAAAATGAGTAGATTTATGGCAGAGATTCCCTTTTTTTTTTTCAAATTTTTTTGGTTTCAGGGCCCTTTTATATTAAAAAGTTATTGAGACCTCAATGCTTTGGGTTCATAGAAGTTATTTTTATCACAATTAAATTTTCAGGGGGGAAAGTTTTGGTCACACCCAGCAATGTTCAAAGCTCAGTCTAGGATTTGATCCAGAGTATAATACATAACCAGAACAAGTTTCTGAACTACTGTATTATTCCTCTGGCCTAAAATAAGGGAGATTAGCTAGCTTTTTCTCTTTGGAGGGAGTGGGAAGGCAGGTTTCAAGCTGTGGTAAGGAATTATTCTTGGCTCCATTTTCAAGATTCTCTCCTGACAATTTTTTGGGAGACAGTATGTAGTGCCTGGGTTCAACTTCATGCAATCAAGTGCCTTATTTGCCATACTATCTCTCTGGTCCCTATTACAATTGACTTCATTATAAATTAACACTGACTTTACATGTCATAGACTCTAGGAAATTCCATATATTCTAGTCAGAAGAAAAAAGTGAGAAATAGCAGTTTTAATTGGGAAAACCCTGTTGTCCTATGGACTCTTGGATGAATTTGAAGACCCTACAGACACCCTGTAACATGGTCTAAAAATAACTACATAAATACAATCATCATCACAGAGATCAAATAATATAGGTTTTTTAAGCCTTTCAAGCATGAAATTGCAGCATCACACCTTTGTTTTCTCTTTTTAACCATTCTTACATGATATTCAATTGTTGCTAATGATGTTTTGACCAATGATGAATAATTATGGTCTTATGAGGTTATATCTTGTAGCTCAGATGAGGACAGGATGATCAGCTTTCTAGGCTGTATATCATTCTGGAAAGCTGACACTGCCATGGGATCTCCTCATGACACATTGTCCAGAATGTTTCTCCATTGCTAAATGATGTATGATTGTGGTTGTCCTATTTGACCATAGTATAATATGTCTGAAAATAGCATACACAATTTTTCTATAAATTCTTTGTATTTTTCTTGAATTCCTTGAAATGAATTTTCACTCCAAATGGAGTAAAAGAGGAGCAGCAAAGGGCTTCATACTTCCTCTAGAATTTTTGTTGCTTCTGTGGTGTCAGAGAACAATGGCTATATATACAAGGCATATCTCTATTGCCAAACTTCCCCAACCTATCTCCCCACTTCTATACTCTTGTCTGGACTTTTTTTTTTATGATAAAAGGTTGTTTTTGCTTGTTTTCTTTCGGTTCTGGCTTATTTTTTTTTTTTTTTTGGCTAGATACCTATTCTGTCTTTAATGTATTTTCTGCATTTTGTTTTGAATTTCTAGTTTTTTCTTCAGCTTACCTACTAATGTATAGATAGATACAAGTAGCTAGGTATATGCCATCAGAATTTCTAATGATGCTCTGCTGAGGTCTTCACTGATCTTTTGGCACATTCCATTATACTATAATGCAAAAGTGAGCAGATCAAAGGTAGACCTCAGACTAGACATCCTGCTTTACACTGAAAGTAGTTAATGTTTTATAATATTTTTACATGTATAATTACGATTTTTATTATCTTACGTTTTCTAGTTTTACTTGTTTTGTCAGATGGTCTTGAAAATTATTGGTTTTGGAATCACATAAAATGTGTTTTGTTCATCAAAAAGGAGTACTAAATGAATCAGATGCATGGACGTTATGAAATACAACTCATATTTGTTTTGTTTTGTTTTGGGGTCATAACCATCAGTGCTCAGGTGTTACTCCTGATTCTGCACTCAGGGATCATTCCTGGTGGTGTTTGAGGGACCATATGAGATGCAAGGGACCAAACCTGAATCTGCCGTGTGCAAGGCAAACATCCTCTTTATTTGAGGATAATTTTCTCTTTATTTGAGATTATAGTGAGACTATTTGAGTTATAATCTCTTAGGTGAATTTTCATTCTGTGAATTGAGATAAATAGATCTCTTGGTACCCTAGATTTTCTAGATTGACAGAAGCATAATTAGGCATTTTTAAATAAGAAGAAACGGAAATGATTTCAGTTAGAAAGAAAAAAAAAGTTCTTTACAGTATAACCACAAGGAGAATTTTAAAATGACTTTGACATAGATCAAAGTAGAATGTTTCACAATATGATTCAAAGTTATGAGGCAATTTTACTTAAAGGTTCACAGGAAAAGAGGACTGTTAATACACATTTAATGAATTATTGTATTTTTGTTCATCTAATTACAGACACTTAGAGGAAATGGCCAAAATAAAATCAATCCTCGGCCTGGAAAGGTAAGATTGTTTTCTATTCCTGGTCTGATTTTATTTACACCTGCCTAGTCAAGTTCAACAACCTGTGTTTCCATTCTGGTTTTCCTATAGATAGTGATATTTCAGGAACCTGAGGTCTCTGAAGAGTGTATTGAAGTTTTTGGTGACATTCAGGATTGCAGCTCTTGGAACCTTTCTCCCGTGATCCTCATAAAGGTTGTTAGAGGATGGTAAGAATAACCTGAGTCCATGACTTCATAGGGCTTGTTTTTTACTCTTTTAATCATCATTTTGTTCTTCAGTACTAACTTAAAATTATGCCTTAAACAGTTGAAAGGGAAGAAAATACAAGTCAAAGTGCTAAAAATAATTCGTAGAAAAGACTGCTTTTAATGATGTTTCTAATTGTTGAAAAGATGCAAAAAAGTGCAACAGTATGTTTCTTTTACATATGTCCCCATTTGGCATTTATTGAACAAATAATCACTTACATATTTTTTGTATATTTAAACTGAAGAAAGAAAAATATAGTTTTGTTTATGAATTTTACTAAGGTTGGTAATAATGGTATGAATCATATTGATAAAGTAGGTGCTGAAAGAATTTTTTTAATTCCAAAAGAGAAGACTACTTTTTTTTTTGGTGGTGTTGGGGATTGAACAAAGGACCTTGCCACCTCCCTGGTACCATTTTTTTATTTTTTATTTTGTTTTGTTTTTGTTTTCGTTTCTTGGGTTTTTTTTTGTTGTTGTTTTGTTTTTGGGTCACACGTGGCAGTGCTCAGGGGTTAAATCGCCCTTGGCAGGCACGGGAGAACATAGGGGATGCCAGGATTTGAACCACCGTCCTTCTACATGCAAGGCAAACTCCCTACCTCCATGCTATCTCTCCGGTCCCTGGCACCATCTTTTCAATGCAGATCGTGAAGGTTAATCTAAAAATTGTTTACCTTACAATTTTGGCACAGTTAATTATAGCTAAGTAAAGAAAAGTTGGAAATGTATTTAACAGCTTACTTGTACTTAAAAGATACATAAAAGGTTTAATAAAGAAGAAATTTTTAGGGGTCAGAGTGGTAGGACATTTGCTTTACATGCCTTACATGCAGATGACCTGGGATGGACCCAGGTTTGATCCCTGGCATCTCAGATGGTCCCCTGAGCCTGCCAGGAGCAATTTTTGAGTGAAGAGCCAGGAGTAACCCCTGAGCCCTACTCCAAAAAAAAAAAAGATAAAAGTTTTAAAAGTTTCTTAACTGGCATATTTACCTTTGTTACTTGTTTGTAATCTTTTTTGAAATAAAGAGAGTAGCTATTTAAACATTCATGGTTTAAAGAGGTAGTAAGGTTTTTTTGTTGTTTTGGTTTTCTTTTTTTTTTCTTTTTTTTTTTTTTTTTTTTTTTTTTTTTTTTTTTTTTTTTTTTTTTTTGGTTTTTGAGTCACACCTGGCAGTGCTCAGGGGTTACTCAGAAATTGCTCCTGGCAGGCACGGGGGACCATATGGGACACCGGGATTCGAACTGATGACCTTTTGCATGAAAAGCAAACGCCTTACCTCCATGCTATCTCCCTGGCCCCAGGTAGTAAGGTTTTTTATGGTTTCTGTCAGTAAATATACAATATCTTTTTTATTATGTATTATATATTTTAAAATATTTTCTATATAAGCTATTAGAAAAATGCATTTCGCTTTTGTTTCACTTCTGTTCTTAAATTTGAACACTAGCAATTGTCCAAAGTCAAATTTTATACTATAGGGTTTTTTTGTTTTGTTTTGTTTTGTTTTTGTGCCATACCCAGTGATGCTCAGGAGTTACTCCTGGCTCTGCACTCAGAAATAGCTCCTGACTTGGTGGACCATATGGGATGCCACTGGGGATTGACGTGCAGTCCGTCCTAAGTTAGTGTGTGTAAGGCAAATGCCCTACCGCTTGTGCCACTGCTCCGGCCCCAACTACTATAGTATTTTTTTATGAGAAAAAAATTTTCTTTCTCTTCTTTGAACTGTTTTGGGCCTTCCTTTTTACTGCGGCATTAGCATATGTTAATATGAGGCATTTCTTTTTCTTTTTCGTTTTTTTTTTTTGTTTTTTGGGTCACACCTGGCAGCGCTCAGGGGTTACTTCTGGGCTCTAGGCTCAGAAATCGCCCCGGCAGGCACAGGGGACCATATGGGATGCCGGGATTCGAACCACTGACCTTCTGCATGAAAGGCAGATGCCTTACCTTCGTGCTATCCCTCCAGCCGAGGCTCTTCTTAATTGTTTTTCTGTGAGGTTTTCTTAATTGTTTGAATGTTATTGGGAGATACAATTTAAAAATAATGCTTTCCTGTGCTCGCTTTGCCAGCACATATACTAAAATTGGAACGAAACAGAGAAGATTAGCATGGCCCCTGTGCAAGGATGACATGCAAATTCGTGAAGCGTTCCATATTTAAAAAAAAAATAATGCTTTCCAGTATCACAGATATAGTCCCTCTATCAGCATATCCATTGATACTGTCCTAATAATTTCAAACCTCTCCAAGACTTTTTTAATATTAGAATAAAATCATGTCAGTATGTGTCCATTTGTTTGAAAAATTTACCATTCAGAAGTCTCCAGGGACTGGAAATCCCACAGGACATTAGTAACTCTAGGTTATATTGATAATTCAAATGTCTCTTAGATCCTTATGTAATTATTGAATGATCAGAGATTTCATTTTGCTCAGTAAAGTTTTAATTTGGTAGAAGAATTTTACTATTTTGATTGCTAGAAAGTTGAGTGCTATCATAAAGTAATTATAATTAGGCATACATAGGCTATTTGAACAGTCAAAACCTTTCTCACCAAGACTGACTGATAGGCCTTTTTCATTCCCATTTCTCTACTGTTAACCTACTCAGGCTGCATCTTCATCTTTGAATATCTTCTCCTATCTCCTTTATCTATGAACCCTGATAACTCTTGAATATTTTTCTTTGGGGGAAAAAACTTTCCAAACTTTCCACAGGTTGTAGCTAGAGTGTGATTGGTGGCTTTCTTCCCAAAAGGTGCACTAAATAGTTACTAACTTAATATGTGCAACTTTTTGAACTAATTGTACCCTCCTCAAATGACTGCACAATGCTAATTTGTTCATGCAGCTCAAGGGAAGCTAAGAAAAATCTTTTAGGTGGCTGCTGCTTAGAAAGTTGAGATGGTAAAATAAACATTAGTATATGACAAGCTTTGAATGCCTAACAGTTTTCCTCTCTTATTTATATAATTTATCTTCATTTTTAAATAAAACATAAAGTCACTATATGTAACAAAATATAATGCAATCCAGATCTATCATCACTTTGTGTATATTTTTTGTGTAAATAAAATTAGTTGGCAGAAAAAAATAAAAAGACTGACTGATAGTTTTACTGTTTTATTCCTAGCTGGATTTTATATGAGAAACCAAATTTTGAAGGACATTCCATCCCTTTAGAAGAAGGAGAATTAGAGCTTTCTGGTCTCTGGGGTATAGAAGATATTTTGGAAAAAAATGAAGAGACAGAATCTGCAAAGCCTGTGGTGATTGGCTCAATCAGACATGTGATCCAGGTAGGTTATGGGAAAGCTGTGCTTTATCCATTCAGCAAATATTCATTCATTGAACTCCAAGGATGATTTTTACTTAAAAGTACTCATTTTTTAAAAATAAATGGTAAGATACAATACAATAGTTTTGGGCTACACTCTAAACAACAAATGCTCAGCACTGGCTCAGCACTCAGGGATCACTACTGGAGGTGCTGAAGTAAGATACGAGGGACTAAGGATAGAACTTGGGTTGGCCACATGCAAGACGAGTACCCTATTCATTGTACTATTTCTCTGACCCATGTGAGTTTTTTTTAGAACTGTTTGTGGTTACCATAAAAGTGAATACTTAATAAATTGAGTGTTCTTATATACTTAAGGTATATATTTCATATATAAGTATATAACTTATAAACTTATGTGTTTATATACTTAATAAATTGAGAACTTAATAGATTGGGTGACTTCTACTGCTCTTTTGGAAAATAAATAATCAAAAAAATCAGTTCAAATCTGGGGTTTCATTCAGTTTTAAAAAGATAGAAGAAAAAACAGTTTTTTAAAGCCACTTAATGGATTTAAATTTCTTGCTTCCTTTATTGATAAAAAAAAGTTGTATCAGAATCTTAATGACTCTTGAAGTTTGGTTATTTGAGTTTCTTTTGCAATATAATGCAAACTTTATTTCAGTGGAAAATTAAAAACTTATTTGTATAATTGAGAGGGACAATTGGGCCCAGTGGGGTGAAAAAGAATGTTCTAAATGAACAATGAATAACTGTTTTTGGCAAAGGAACATGTCACCTGTTTCCTGTACCATCATTCCTGAGTGACTAAGAGGACAACTGATTTTTTTTTAATTAGTTGTTTCATAACCTTTCTCTGTGGCCCCTCTGACCTTGTTTCCTTCCTGTGGCCTCCCTATTCTACTGTCTGATCCCCTCCCCTCATCTCATCTGTAGCCTCTAATTTACATGACTTTCAACTATATCTACCTCTTGGAATATATGGTCCCACTTGATTAACGCTGTTCTAAATGACTATCTTTAATGACATATACATACTGAATAGTCAGTCATGAAGATCTCCTTTTAAGACTCCTGTAGTGTATAGAATAATCTATCTGCAGTGTGTATTTATTTCTTACATAATATTGTTAGTAAAGCAAAAAAGGGGTACTTTATGAAATACATGTGTACTGAACCAAAATTTATTTAACTGCTTAAAAAGGATTTGGCTCTCACTGTAGAGTGAAATGCATGGTATAGTTATTAATATTATATATAATATGAATGTCTGTATTTTTCCTTAGGATTACAGAGTTAGTCAAATTGATTTATTTACTGAACCAGAAGGGCTGGGAATCCTTAATTCCTACTTCGATGATGCTGAAGAAATTCAGGGATTTGGTGTTATGCAGAAAACTCGTTCCATTAAAGTACATTGGGGCACGTAAGTTATTTCTCTCAAGTACAATTTCAATGAGACTAATTTTGTAAGTGCTATTTTGGAAAGAGGACTAAGAAATTTCTCTGGTTTGTTGTGAAATTATTATTATTCAATAAGGTGTAAAAACTTCAATTCTTTGGTATACCTGTGCCATCAGATTCGGCACTTATACACAAACACAAATTACCGAGGGAACTTCATTAGAAAGAAACTGCATTTATTTATGGTCTCAATTTCTTTTTTTATTGAGGAGCCTGATTCTTTCAAAGTCAAGTAAAAGATTCTATCTTCTTGGTAATTCAAAGGAGGTAAACATGTGCCTGGTTTATTTTATTTTATTTTTTTGGGTGGGATGAAAGCCAGCACATATGGGGCTTCCTGTGGTAACACAATGCTGTTCAGACTCCTAGGATGTAGGTTTTATAAGCTACAAGGAAACTGCAAGAGTATTTTGAAGAAAGTGGAATATCTTAAGTGGAGAAATCACAAAATACAGACCACAGTACCCATGATCCTGGTCTCAAAGGTAGGACACAGAGCCCAGTGCCAGCAAAACATAACCAGTGAGACGTTGGGAATGGTACTAATATTTCTTTGCATTTTAATACAGATGTCCTTTTAATATTTTCTTTTTGAGGGTGCTGGAGTGATAGCACAACAGGTAGGGCATCCCACATGGTCCCCCAAGCCTGTCAGGAGTGATTTCTGAACACAGAGTCAGGAGTAACCCCCGAGTGCTGCCAGTTGTGACGCAAACCCTACTCCCACACACTTATTTTTTCTTTTTGTGACAGTACACACTAAGTCAGTGGTAACATATGTGTGTATATATGTGTATATTCATGTATTCAAGAATGCTCAAAAGGTTTTTATTGATAATAGCACTTATATAGTCTATCAGGTAGTAGATGCCACAAGAAGTGTATATTAGGGAGAGCGATTGTGGCTATACTGTTAGTGGTAAGAAAGGGTCTACATTACAGTAGAGTCCTGAAGGAAGAGAGCAGTCCTGCAGATATGTTAGGGAGGAGATTCAGGGGAAGTAATGTAGACAAAGTACAGCATTTGCAAAGCCAAATTTGCAAATTTGGTTGGGCATGCAAGTGCCATGCTCAGAGGCTGAGGAGTCAGAAATCAAGAGAGTGAGAAATTGGATGATGAAAGAGAGGCCTCCTGTCAGTCAGGTTTTTTAAGCCTGGGGAGGAACTCTCCATACTCTTTTAAGTGACATGGTAGTCATTGGAGAATTTTGATTTAACTAGTATTTTACAAGCATTCAACCATCTATGCAGAATATAGATTATAAAAAGACAGAATGTTGGCAGCAAAGACACCAGTTAGTAATCAATTGATGATATAGATAAGAAAAGAGGCTTTGTGGCCTCACATGATAGTAGTGGTAGAACATGGTCAGATGCCAATACCTTCTCATGGAAGAAAACATTTGCTAATGAATTCTGTGTGGGATATATTGACTGATACATGATCTTAACAGTTATTACAGAGAAATGCTGAAAAACTGGTTAGGTGGGGAATAAATTCTATTTGGAAGAGGCTGTGTTGGAATTGGTTGTTTTACCTTCAGAGTAAAAGGCCAGAAAGTAAATCAAATGTAGTGGGGAGGCTAAAGTAGAAATTTAGAAGTCATCAATCTCAAATGGAGCCAATGGAAAAAAAAAAAAAGAGAAATTTTCTAAGCCTTGGGTAAATTTTACTTGTTGGTTGTGTTTGTTTTGGTGTTCCAGTAAATTGTGCTTATGGGTTACTACACTGCACTCAGGTATCACTCCTGAAAGGCACAGGGTAACTTGTGAGATGCTGGGGATTGAACCCAATGGGTTACATGAAGGCAAGTGCACTCCTGTTGTACTATCATACTTTGGGAACTTTTTAAAAGATGTAGTGACTGAGAAGAGAACAAGGAATAAGAACAAAAACAACTGTCTTCTCTTAGCTGCTTTTAATTTTTTTCATATGAAAATATCCATATGTCTTTTCCCTTTTTAAAGTATTAAAGTTAAGAAATACCACTTTCCTTTGAAAAAAAAGAAATATGGGGGCCGGGTGGTGGCGCTAGAGATAAAGTGCCTGCGCTAATCTAGGACGGACCGCGGTTTGATCCCCCGGTTCCCCATATGGTCCCCCGTGCCTGCCAGGAGCAACTTCTGAGCGAATAGTCAGGAGTAACCTCTGAGCGTCATCGGGTGTGACCCCCCCCCAAGGAAAAAAAAGAAATAGTCCTCTGGCATAATATTTAATGAGTCAGGCCTGAGCTGTCTTTGAGGACTAGCTCCAAGGCTGTCAAAGTTTACCATTGATGAGTTTACATGGTCACTCATATAGATAGACCTCTGTATGATAACTGTTTATTTGCTGCTTTTAGGGTTATAGAATGCTACTTGGAAGTCAATTCAAATTGTGGGCTTGATTGATCAGCACTGTGATAAGGACAATAGTACTTTATGGATTTCCAGTGAGGGTTTTAATGGTTTGAGAGACTAAAACTGATAAGTGCCTTAGTTCTCTTGTTTGTTTGTGTGTTTGTTTTTGTATTACACCCAGTAGCGCTCATGGGTTACTCCTGGCTCTGTGCTCAGAAGTCACTCCTGGCCGGCTTAGGGGACCACATGGGATATGCTGGGATTTGAAAGGAGTCCGTCCTGTGTTGGCTACATGCAAGGCAAACACCTTACCTCTGTGCTATCACTCTGGCCCCTGCCTTAGTTCAGTTTGCTTTTGTTGGTGGACTAGTTTCATGGACTATAAAAATTATGTGGGGAACTTCTTAGATTCCATGAGGTTTTTTTGTTTTTGTTTTTTGTTTTGGGCCACAACTGGTGATGCTCAGGGATTTCTCCTGGCTATGCGCTCAGAAATTCCTCCTGGCTTGGGGAACCATATGAGACATGGGGAGAATCAAGCCGCAGTTCATCCTAGGCTAGCTCACACAAGGCAGATAGACGCCTTATTGCTTGTGCCACCGCTCCGGCTCCAGATTCCATGAGTGTTTTTTTTTTCCTTAGATTTTTCTTGAAATATCCTTTTTTAATTTTTTAATTTTTTATTTTTAATTATGTGAATAATGATACAAAGAAAGAGGACAAGGTAAAGTTACAGTGGAAGGACAATCATCCAAAAACAGAATTCTCAGAAGAAGTACCCCTGCTGACACCTTAATTTTAAACTTACAATCAAAGAAAGATAAAACAGAACCCATGTACAATTACTTTGTCCCTCAAGACCCCATATAGTAGTACATTATAAAATTTCTTAGCGGTACATAAAGCAATCTAAAGCCATAAATTTTATGTAACTCTTTAAACTTGAAGACATAGTAGTTTTTTACATTTCCATGCACATGCATATTAGTTTAAGTTAATCTCAAAAGTTCAAGTGGTTTTTTTTTTTTAAGGTTTAGAGTCAAAGGAGCACAGTATAAACAGTGTTAGACTGGCAATTATCGTTTGCATAGGCCCATCAAAGTATGGGGGATATGGAAAGGAAAAGCCTTGGCCTAAATACAAGGAGACCCTACCCCTGAAGTTTCCTGACATAAGACCAATTATAGACTGCAGGCAAACTAGTTTGTCTAATCCAGGTCATTGTAGTGCCAATACAGTTTTATTTTTCACACAGTCTCTATTGTTGGTATCATGTTTCTGTATTGAAGATCCTGGAATCTGTTTATCCTACATTGAAGTCAGCATGGTGCAGAGCGTCCATGAGTTTTATCCCAGGTTTTCAGACTGCTCCTTTAGTTAAGCTCTTTTACACATGCATAGTATAAGAATTTTACTTGGAAAAATTTTGGAGGGGGTACTAAAGAGGTCTGGGTGCCCAACCTCGGATTATCAGCTAACCAAGCCAACTGTTCAATGAGAGAACCTAAAGTGTGGTGTTTTTCTGACTCTGCTTGAGTACATGGGTCACCCCAGCAATGTAGAGGTCTCTAACACCCCCCACAGTATTGAGGGGCTACCAGAGCTGCCACCAGCTATAACGAAGGAAACATATGGTGCCAGGAACTAAACCCGAGTCAGAAGCATGGTAGACCTATAACCTAAATACTCTACTGTCAGGTCCCTCTGGCAATGTTTTATTTAAAGAACTTAGTAATTTCTAACTAACATGCCTTTTCCTTGATTTTAAATCTTGGTTATAATCAGCTAACTTTACCAGAGCCCATCTTCCTAGGGGTAGAGGTTTACCTCTTTTAAGATATGTTTCTAATAAATAAAAAAAAAGAATTTTAGCACTTCAAAAGGATCATAAAGCACATCTATCCTGCCCTATCAAGTAAGCAAGGTTAGGATTATTTGTGAGCAGAACAAATACAAATTTTATGAAAGAAAAGGATTTATTTTTAATAACCAAATATTTTTTATCAAATTTATTATAAACATTTTATGTGTAATATGTTGTATTTGTTAATTATAAAGGCTAATAATAAGATAAACCCCTATGTATGCATCCCTAAGTCAGGACCTTCACTGATGATTGTCTCAGACCTGTTGTATCTTACATTGATCCTATCCTACAATTCCTCCCTACACATACCCCATATCCAGAATTTTGTTTTCTTCATTTCCTTATTTAATAGTATAGCATCTGTCCTTGCAATATTGCAGTTATGTTTACTCTTAAATTTTTTTTGTTTTGTTTTTTGGGTCACACTTCACCAGTACCTGACTCTATGCTCTGAAATCACTCCTGTCAGGCTTGGGGGACCATATGGGATGCTGGGATTCGAACCATTATCCTTCTGCATGCAAGGCAAACACCTTACCTTCATGTTGTCTCTCCAGCCCCTACTCTTAAATTTTATAAAAATAATTAGCTGAGAGATAATTCAGGGGTTAAGGTACTTGCATTGAAAGTGGCTGACCCCAGCACTTTATATGGGCATCTGAGTACTGCTAGGTATGACAACAAAATAAAAAAGACAAACAAAATTATTAAACTTTGCTGAGATAGATGAGACTATCAAAGTTTTATTATTTCATCATTGCTATATGGTGTTCACTGTATCTATTTCCTTAAGTCACAGATCATATCAAGCCAAATTTTTATATTGAGAGACTTCATATGTAGTCCTTCAAAAGTAGAAGGACTAGTTTAGTGGAAACCCATATAACATTTGTTTTGATGCAAGGATTGGCATTTGACATATTTACTTGACTATATTTTTGTTTGAGCTCTTGAAAACAGATTAGGACCTTTCCTTTTTACAGACTCTGGTCTGATTTTCTTTATAAATAGTCTCTAGTATAACAGTGACACTTAAGAAAATTAGCTATACCCACTGAGAAAATGAATCTGTAGCTCATAATCAGTTTCCCCAGTTCTTTCAGAAATGGCCTTTATGGATATTTTTCTCTAACCCTGAACTAATCCAAGTTCATGCACATATGTTGGTTTATTTGTCTCTGTTGTACCTTTATTTTTCTTCCTTGCCACTTTTGGAAGAATTTAGGTCAGCTGTCTTGGAAAAGGACCACATTCAGATTTATCTGAGTCTTTTCTCGTAACACAAAGTATGGTATTTTTCATACCATAAGATATGCGTGCACACGCACGCACACACACACACACACACACACAATGTCTGTGCATTTTATAGAGTGAATGCCACCTGAAGTTGAAGCCTGAGTGCAGAGGAGGAAGCACAGACTGACCACTTGACATTCTCAATGTTATTGCGCAGACATACCACAAAGTATGAGCAATCAGGTTAAAGCACTTGACCATCACATAGAGAGCTTTCATTTAAGGCCATTTGACTGCTGCTGCAACTTTTTTTTTTATATTAACAAAAAGTATTTACTTTTTTGTTTGTTTGTTTGTTTTAGGGCCACACCCGGTGACCCTCAGGGGTTACTCCTGGCTATTCACTCAGAAGTCGCTCCTGGCAGGCACAGGGGGCCATATGGGGAACCGGGAGACTGAACCGTGGTCCGTCCTAGGTTAGCGTAGGCACCTTACCTCCAGCGCCACTGCCCGGCCCCGCTCTTTCCACTTTTTTGGGGGGGAAGGGGGGCCACACCCGGCAGTGCTCAGGGGTTGCTCCTGGCTCCATGCTCAGAAATTGCTCCTGGCAGGCACGGGGACCATATGGGGCACCGGGATTCGAACCGATGACCTTTTGCATGAAAGGCAAATGCCTTACCTCCATGCTATCTCCCGGGCCCAACAAAAAGTATTTAAAAAATTTTTTTTCTGAGGTAAAAATAGTTAGGTAAATGTGTTTAACCAGCAGTGGACTGGAGTATTTTAAATATACTTCAGCCTTGCAGTCTGGTTGTTCCCAGCTGCCATCTAATGGCATCTCATGTTACATCCTTTGCTTCAGAATATTTTTTTTCTTGTTTTCCTCATCTAAAAACTATGTGTGTCTTATGGCCAGGTGAATCTTATAGAGTGAAAAATATGATATATAGTCTATAGTGACTCCTAGTTCCTATAGGTTTGAGTATTAATAGAAGACCAATGAAGGATGAAAAGTTTTCTTAAGGATCTTTCCTTCATGAACTGAGTGACATATATTCTGATTGCGTTAGAGAAGGTGGCCTATGTGAATCTATTTTCTAGTACTGACACCACGTTTAGTTGCCAGACTAAATGGGTGCTCCCCACAGTGCTTCCTTTAAGAAACCTGTTTTCCCCTTGAAGATTCAAAGCCCCTTCTTGTTTGAATAGCCTCAGTCAAAGTCATTTTGAGTATCCCGTTGGTTTCTACAAATAACGCACTCATGTCAGAAGAATAAGACTGGAAATTCATCTGTAAATACTGATTTTGATTAAGGAACAGCTGAACAACATAAAACTATTCCACCCACCTCTGTCTTTAAGGGTATTTTTTTTGTGTGTATTTTGTTTTGTTTTGTTTTATTGGGATTTTTAATAACACCTGGCTGTGCTTAGAGCTTACTATTTGCTCTACTCAGGACTCACTCCTGGAAGAGCTTTGGGATCAAACTAGGGTTGGTTGTATGTAAGAAAAATACACTACCTTGTATATTCTTTAACTCCTGTACAATATCTCTGGCCCTTGTTTTGTTTTTGTTTGGGATGCTTCCCAAGTGGTGTTCAAGAAACCCAAAGGTCCTATCAACTCACCAATTGGCTTTTGGTCCAATAGAGTATCTGAAGGATTTGATGTTGCTTGGTTTTGTAGTATTCCAAATACCTGGATCACCACAGTGCCACTGGGGCACGCCACGGCTATACCTAGCTGTTTGTAGAGGATTATGTGGTGCTGAGAATTGAGCCTGGATTGGGCACATGCTAGGCATAAACCTAACTGCTTAATATGTACTATATCTCGGTCACTTAAAGATATTTTTAAGAGAGTAATTACATTTTAATAAGCACAAATAATTATTATTATTTCAGCAATGTTCATTTGTATATATATTTTTAAAGTTTTTTTAGGTTAAGAGAGATAAAGTGAAAAGAATGCCAGGGATTATGGGAGGGTATTTCCAAAGGAACATTTCCTACATTTAGATATATTTTAAAGGGAAAGTTTATGCTTTATAGTTTTAGGGTAATTTTATAAAGGGTGATAAGGTACAAAGGGGCATACAAGAGTATCTTTAGAAATTAAAGTAACACTGCCTGAAGAAATTTTCCCTCTTTCCTGATGACCTCATGAATCATTTATCTTGTTGAATTAAGAGTTTAGGAACAATGTTCCATGTTTTGTATGAGTTTTCCAGTTTTTCCAATATTCTTAAATACGCATGACAGAGCAGGCCCTGAGCACGCCTTCCTGGAAGCAAGGTCTCAGTCTTCTCAAATTCATCACCTTATGGGTTTTGTTTTGTTTTTAATCAAACTCCCCGTGATCTAGAATAACCCTTCTGGAAAGGTTAGGTATAAACTACAGGTATCAAAGAAAATGAAATGTTTAATTTGGACTATACAAATTTCTGTAACTCCCCAACCACAGAAGGAAAGACATCATGGAGAGATGGGTCAGTCCAGAACCCTCTGTTGTTTATGAATTGAACACACAACCATTGTGGAATTTCAAAATGGGTCCAGTGGTTTGGTCATCTAATAGCACTATCTGGGCAATCTGCCTGTATAGATAGATAGAGCATGAAGTCAATCTATGATAGTTTTGTTTATTTGTTTTTAATAAAGACATGTAATGCTGAGCTATAGATATAGTATAGAGGAAAGACACTTATTGCCTTGAATGTGATGACTTGGTTTTCTAGCACGGCCAGGAGTGATTCCTGAGCTAGAATTTTGCCCTGAGCACTTCCAGGTGTGATAGTTGCAATCTCAAAACGAATAAAAAAAACTCAAAATACATAATTCTTAGCAGTCATGCTTTCTATATAAGGACATTTCAAGGACCTCCCTCTCAACCTCCATTTTGTTGTTGTTTTGTAGTTTTGTGACATTACACTCATCTCCATAAGAAAATTCTTTTCTCCTTTGGCTGTATTTTTTTAAATTGAAGTATATAGCAGAGAGGTTCACAAAAATCATAGTATACAAGTTGGAATGTTTAGAATGTAAGAATCTACCCAGATCAAGAAGAAAGACATAATTTGTCTCTTGGAAGCTTCTTTGGTAAGCAAATTGCTCACCCCCAAGTAATGATTAGCCTGAGTTCTAATATCTAGATTCGTTTTGATCCATCTCTTACCCACTAGCATATCCTCTCAGTGTTCCTGTGTATATACAGATGGGTTTTCAGTAGGATTCTGATGGCACATCCCTATGTAATTAGTGCATTTTAAAGATGTTACTGATTAATTCAGGAGAAGCTTTGACAAAATGATCACCCATAATATGTCTTGGGCCAACATTGGGAACAAGGGAAAAAGCAACAAAAGTGAGCCATACCTATTTTACTGGGAAAGATTTCATTTCCAGTCTCCCTTCTCTGGACACAGGTAACCAGGTAGAGCTGCCAAGTAGGACATTGTGGGGAGACAAAAAAAGAATGGGTTTATATAAATGATCACCAGGAATCTTGCATTAGTTTACAAAGAGGGTTCTGCAGCACCTTTTACATGAAACGGTCTTTCTCCCACAACATCACTTGCCCAGATCCTCCCAGTAATGAACATTGACATGACTTTGCATAATCATTAGACACTATTCAAACAAACATGGTTTTCTGGCTTCTAGGACATTAGATAGAACATGCAGGGTGAGGTGGTTGGTTTCCTGATCTCAGCGGCATCGCCATCAAGCTGGCTGGTGGGTGTGGCATCGAAAAGCCACAAAAATCAAGTCTAAGAACTCAGTAAAGTTTGGGGCCTGGGAACAAGGAGCCTGTCCACTCTCTAGTCCTCCAAAGACTCCAGTGAGCATTAAACCATGGGCACAGTGATGATGTTGACTCATTGTGAAAAGGGTAATTCTATGCAGTATACCTACTAAAATGAGAAAAGTGATCATCAAATGATTGGGAACCTGGCTGTGTGACAGCTTGGGTCATTATAACCTGGTGGCCTGAGGCAGTGTCCTGAAACTCATCTTTGAAATGAGGACAATAGAGTGACTTCCTCATAGCATTCTTATGAATATCACAGAGGAGATTGTGGGTGGTTTCTTGTGAGCATTTGGTGGATAATGCCTTTTATTATGTTTCAGTTCTATGAAAATTAGTAGTTGGTACTGTCTGGTCTTTAGTGACAAATGAAGTTCATATAACAAAATTGTATGTTGGATACAATTTTTGCTCTGCACATGGCTGGCCCAGGTTTAATTTCTATCTACCTTGAGATTTACTGAACACCTCCAAGACTAATTCATGAGAGTAGAACTAGGAAAAGTCCTGAGTATCACTGGGCGTGGCACTCAAACCTAAATAGGTAAACAAATAAGCAGATAAGGCTGACCAAGGAGACAAATAACAGATCAAGAAGAAACACAAATAAGGTCTTTTTTCCATGTATGTTGCAAGAAATTGGCTTGGACAAGTTCCCCGTCCTTCTCTATTCTTTCTTTTCTCATGGTATATTCTACTAAAACCAGTTAGGAAGCAACTCTGCATTTCACCTTCTGTGCTGTTTATTTAGGTGGCTGATTTATGAAGGACCTGGGTATCAAGGTGTCCCTTTTATTCTGGAACCTGGTGAATACCCTGACTTATCTTTCTGGGACACAGATGAAGCATACATTGGATCCATGCGACCTCTGAAAATGGTAAAAATGAACTAACCAATGGAGTGCTCCCCTGGCAAATAAGCTCTCACTCTGAAACAAAAGCAGACACACAAACAGATATGGAGAAGACCAAGAAGGTAGCTCAGCAGAAGCGCAGGAAGTTGCAGGCTCTCCCCCTGAGTCCCTGAATGAGCACCACTGGTTGTGATTTCAGAGCAAACCAAATCACACAATATCTATATAGGACCCAGTGCTTAAATAGAAACAGTAAGAGATACTTATATGCTATTGATGAGAAAAGGCAGCAAAGCCTTTGCCTTCAGGTTGTTTTCAGCCTCATAGAGCCACAGGTGTTTGTACCGGACTTCGGCATGGGTGGTTTAGGAAATGAAGAGAAATCACTGTGGAAATACTGCAGGACAGAGCCACCCTCCATGTGGGTGATATGCCAGAGGGGATAAGGAGGAGAACATCAGGAGGATTCGCAGTCCAAAAAGGACAGTTTGAGGGGAAGATGTAGGAATACGCATGCATGTAGCATATGCAGCACATTCACCAGGGCACAACTGGGAAGGACACGGTTTACTATGCTGGGCGCAGCTTTGAGGATGCAGGGAGTGGGGGTTCCCAAAGAAGTTTGTCCTAGTGAGAAAAGGGCCTATTATTTCCTCTACCTACCTTATTCCATATCTGTGTACGACAGAAGATCCAGGGCACATTTTTTTTGCCCAGCACCGACCATAGCAAGAGCGTTAATATGGCAGGTGTCTACTAAGTACGCATGACACCAAGACCATGAAACACTTGTTTTCTAGGGTACATGGACCCAAATTCCATCCCTGGCACTGAATGGTCTATCAAGCACAACCATATGTAGCCATGGACTGTTCCAAGTACTGCCAGGAGACTTGGATAAACCTGGGTTCCACCAAGCCTGAAAGCACTATATGCTGCTGCCCTCACAATTGAATTGCAGGCCCAGTTGGCCAATAATTTCTTGCAAGGGCCCCTGGGGCCACCTGAGCACCATTTGGAGACACCCCCAAACATCTCTTGACATTCCACTTACTGCTTTTCTCCTGAGCTAGAAATAGAAAGTATGTTGGAAAATAAAGAACCTAATATTTTTTTTATCTTAATTCTTGCCTTTCTGACAAAGCATGTGTTTTTACTTTCATGGGTCTTGATGCAATTGATTTAGGGCTTTCCTCCACCTTAAATTAAACCCACTGTCAGAGAACAGTGATTTTTATGAATGTAAGAGATCACTGTCCCTGGTTTTGAATGATTTTTCTTTTTGGTATTGGTTCCACATCTGGCTGTGTTCAGATATCATTCTGCTGAGACTGAAGGGGTCCTATGGATTGCTAAGAGTGAACCCATGTCAGACACATGCAAGATTAAGTCCTTTACCAGCCCCCAAATCAGGTTTTTATTTTTATTTGTTTGTTTTTGGATCACACTCATCGGTGCTCAGGTGTTACTTCTGGTCTTGCACTCAGAGATCACTCCTGGCAGGCTCAGGGGACGTATGGGATGCCAGGTAACAAATCCGGGTCCATCCTGGATCTGCTGCATGCAAGACAAATGCCCTACCGCTACCTTACAAATGCCCTATCACTTCAGCCCCCTCCATAGCAGTCTTTAATGACAATTTACAAAACTGAATATTAGGACTTTTGGAAAGAATACTTTAGGAAAGTGCATTTTGTGGTGTAAGCCCTGGTTTGTTGATAAGATCAGCTACATTTTTTTGTAACTACAGTTCATGTGCTACATTTGAAAGTCGCTATCCTTTCTTTAAAAACATTAAACATATATTAGTGAAAAGGATACTTATGATTTTCTCACTATTGATTTTAGTTCTTAACCTGTTGAGTATTTCTATGTAACATCTTTTCAGTTGTTTGTTTTTAACTTATTTGCGTATGGGGAAGGGGGCTCAAACCCAGCCAAGGCTTAACAGATGCATGACATGAGCTGTCATTGAAACCCATTCCTGGCCCTCAGGAGTTATCTTCTAAACTGGTTTTAAAAAAGTATACATTTTTTTCCTCATGAAAGTCTTAAAGCTGCCTAAAGACCTAATTTCAAGATTTGTTTCACATTTTAACTAACAGTTTAGTGATTTCAAGAGTCCTTCAGATCATACAGTGGACTTAAATGAGCTTCATTTTGTAAGCCACACATTACAGCAAGCAATGGAGAGCACAGGCCAACATGGCCCAGAGGAGGATCCTTTTTTTTTTGTTTTGTTTTTTTGTTTTTTTGTTTTTGGGCCACACCCAGTGACGCTCAGGGGTTACTCCTGGCTATGCGCTCAGAAGTCGCTCCTGGCAGGCTCGGGGGACCATATGGGAACCGGGGGATCTAACCATGGTCTGAACTAGGCTAGCGCAGGTAAGGCAGCAGGCACCTTACCTCCTGCGCCACCTCCCGGCTCCCCTTGAGGAGGATTCTTAATGGCAGTGTTGAAGGTTGCTGTCCATACATACATTTTAAGCCCTGAGATGTTATGTTTGGGGGTACTTTTTAAGTACTATTGGAGGATATACATACTTTTAGAAGTAGTACACCATTATAAAAGAAAAACCCCTAATGTTTATTGGGTCAAAAATAAAACAAAGCACCCCAAACCAGCATATTCTCCTTATAGATAGACCACTTTGAGGTTCTGTTCTGGATTCTTCCATGTCTGTGTCTGCCTCCTCCGTGGTTTTAGAACTGCCCTTCTGTAAATCAAAACACTAAACTAGTTTTCTTAACATATCATTTCTTTT
>PVKC010001656.1:0-48701 GCA_004027635.1 Crocidura indochinensis | reverse complement strand
TTCAATAAGTTGTTTGTAATTACAATACACCTGTAATAAAAAGCAAAAGGTGTCAAGCAGGAGATCTAGCTTTAACACTATGTTCTATCTTCTATTATTAGGAAGTATATCTTCCCTTTATAATAAACTACTTTAACATCCCTAAACCAACTTTCCCTTATCTTTAAAATCAATTTAGTTAGTGAAATTTGTGGCTTTTTTGTTTGTTTGTTTGTTTTATTTTTGTTTTGGGGCCATACCTGGTGATGCTCAGGGGTTACTGCTAACTATGCGCTCAGAAACTGTTCCTGGTTTGGGGGGCCATATGGGATGCCGAGGGATTGAACCGCAGTCCGTCCTAGGTCAGTGCATGCAAGGCAAATGCTCTACCACTTGCACCGCCACTCTTGCTCCAATTTGTGGCTTTTTTTTAAAGGTTTCTTTGGGAGGAGGCTTCACCGTGTGGAATTCAGGAGCACTGTTCAGTGTGTTCCAAATATATGTTGCTGTTTCTGCTGTTACTGCTTCTGCCTGGCTTAAACTTAGGCCTCTTAAAATGCAGAACATTCTCTCCAGTTCACTGAGCTATGTATCAGTTCCCAACTTCCCGTTTTGTTTTGTCTTTGAAACCAGAGTACTCAGGGCTTACTCCTGGTTAAGGAATTACTCCTGACAATGTTTGGGTACCATACACAGAGCAAGGAATGGAAGATGGAACCAGAGCTAGCATTGTACCACAATTACCTAAACCCCTGTGTCATCCCTTTAGCTGCATTTCCTTATTTTTAGCAAAGCTGTAGCAGCAATATTTGTCTTTGGAGCTGCAGTCTGAATGAAAAGCAATGAAGAATATAAATCAGAAAGGCTAGAAGGATTCTTATGGCTAATAATTCTTCTTAACATATTATAATTTTTTTCTAGTTCATAATTTGTAGTTTTGTCAAACCACAGCAAAAATTGTATTATACATTTATATAAAGTATCATACTAACTTGGTTGGAGTAAAGACACATCCAGTTGTACTCAGGCTTACTCCGGCCTCTGAGGTAGCTCAAGTCCATAAAAGAAGGGAACTTTATACCTTTCTAGATGCTGTAAACTGTTGAACAAAGAACAATTTAAATATTAGGAAATTCCAGATTATTCTCCACTGTGTCATACCTCTATCCTTTCTCCAAATTTATTCTCTTCATATATAAAATACTATTATGTTTAATAATATATAGAACTAGTTAAACATTCATATATATTTATATATAAATTGATATAAAAATATAGCTCATAAATGTGACGGATGTGGTTTCACACCAAGCTGTGAGTTGATTGGAGCATCAGAAGATGAATAATCAAGTTTGGATACAGGTAGATTTTTAGCTAAACTCCCATTAACAATTGGAAAAAATAAAAGACCTTCTTCATTATGAATAGGAGCTAATTACTTTTCAAAAACCACTGCAGCCCCAATCCAGAAAGGGGCCACAGGGTTTAATTGTGGGTGTGCTATTAACAGATTAATGAGTACTTTTAACTTCATTTTTATACCACAGGATTAATTCCATAAAAATTAGTGATCTCGAAGGAGTCAGTTGTCAACTCTGACAGGATCTCTTTGCCATAATGTATGAAAATGCTGCTTTTATCTTGTCTTGCCTGTGTCATATTTTATGGATTTTTTCATAAACACTGCCTATACTTCATAAATGTCTCAATTTTCTAGTCTATTAACATTACTTCAAAAGCAATTGATAAAAGAGTAGGGCATGCATGAAATAATACACCAATAATGTGAAGTGCTGGAGGCAAGAACAGTGGGTAGGATCTGCACAGCTTGTGAGCTGAAACAATGAAAGGATGTTTTATCTGCTATAATAAAGAAACAAATGATCATTTTTGATGGTAGAAAAAATGATTGCTAGTAATTGGGAAGATGAAAAATGGGTTACACAGAAAATACAGCATATTTTGAAGGTGAGATTGAAATATGAAAATAAACATCTCCAAGTATATATATATATATATATATATATAGGTATAATGGATCCTTTTTTGCCTTGTTTACTAAAGATTTAGCATGAAGCCTGATTTAAATACAACAAAATAGTTTTATACTACATGTAAAAAATATTTCTTTTGTGCCTATCAACAAACTTATTAATTTATGATATGATATGATAATTTTTATGACATGATATAGTATCAACTATACTAAGTGCTAAACTTAATTTTAAAAATTCTTCTATCTTATTATTTCTGTTTCTGGAGTTAGATTTTTCTATTTATGTTGAATGAAATTATTGTCTAGTTTTAATGTTTGTTTCATGTTTTATGCTTTTAAATCCCCCAAATGTTTAGGTTTTAAAATACCTGTGGGTGTGTGTGGCATTGCTGGGACGAGCCACACAGCATTCTTGGGGCCACACATTAAAACTGTCAGGCATCCAATATTGAGTCAAATGTCACTGACAGATATCCCTGAGTTTCCAAGCACTACTGAGGAAGCCTCACACAAAAATATTTTTATGAAATAACCATTAACTTCCAATATGCCTAGAGAGTCCTGATTCTTTCCTAAAATGGGTGTTTGTAAGTCTTTCTTTTATTCTGAAAAATTTCCTTATCTAGATAACAATATGTAGATATGTTTGACAATGTATATATATTCATATATTCATGAATATATATATTCAGTGTCTTTTAAACTATGTAGTCAAATCAGTATTGGAATGTTTCATTGATGCACTTAACTTTTAAATTTCTCTATTCTGAGAGAATTAACATAGTTAAGCTAAAATTTGGACACACAATTGTTTTTTTATTAATCATTCTTTCCATCTTATCTTACTTTTTTGTTTGTTTTTGTTTTTGGGCCACACCTGGTGATGATCAGGGGTTATTCCTGGATATGTGCTCAGAAATGGCTCCTGACTTGGGGTACCATATGGGACATCGGGGGATAAAACCCCTATCACTGTGCTACCACTCTGGCATCCATCTTATCTTACTTTTTTAAAAGCAAGGCAATTTGATTGTTGTTCAGGTCAAAGCATAATGTTAAATAATTTTATCAATTTCACTCAATTCTAATGCTTGAAAAGTTGTGAATTTTTCTCATATCCATATAGGTATTTTGTTGATAAAAAAAATAGTCCATTATATTTTACTCATTATTATCTCAGAAGCAGGTAATTCAGCTCAATAATGTTCAGGACGATTATGATATTATGTGTGCTGGATCACAGAAAATTATTAATTCAATTGTCACAGAGAGAGAACCTATTTGCAGTATGGACATAAATATTCATACTAGCCAAGTGGTATAAAAGTAAGCAACTGGGGGCCGGGCGGTGGCGCCAGAGGTAAGGTGCCTGCCTTGCCTGCACTAGCCTTGGAAGGACCACAGTTCGATCCCCCGGTGTCCCATATGGTCCCCCAAGCCAGCAGCAACTTCTGAGCGCATAGCTAGGAGTAACCCCTGAGCATCACTGGATGTGGCCCAAAAACAAACAAACAAAAAAAAGTAAGCAACTGACTTAAAAAGATTTTCTTCCTAAATTGGAAGCACTTAGCTTTTTATAATTCATTAACTGTCTATATGTTGCTTCCAAACTATTGATTCCATAGATGTGAAAGTCTTAGTTTATTCCAATTCATGTAGTTTTATTACTACAGTTTTATAGAATAGTTTGAGGTCCAGGAATGCAATGCCTTCCTTTTTTATGGTATTGCCTTGGCAATTCAGAGATATGTTTATGTTCCATACAAATTTAGCAACATTTGTTCAAGGTCCTTGAAGAATGTCATGGTAATTTTGATGACTATTGTATTCACTCTGTATAAGACTTCAAATAGTATGGCCATTTTGACAATATATTTTTTACAATTCATCAACATTTTTTCAATTTCCTTTTGTCTTCTCTTCTTATAAAAATTATTCATTGGATTTGGTGTATAAATTTTTCACATCATTTGTTAAGTTGATTACTATGTATGTAATGTTTGGGGACAATTTTAATTTTTATTTTTCTTCTAATTCTGTATTTATATAGACTTACAAAAGAAAAAAATAAAATTAGGTCTTTATGTCTGAAAACACAGATAAAACTAAAATAGATCAAAGATTTTGACACTAGCTAAGAATCAAAAAAATTCCCCAAGAAAAAAATTGGCAGAATTCTCCATAATATCAAGTTAAAAAAGTTCTCTAATGATTTGACTCTTTATTTTTCTCTTATAATTAATAAATTGATGAATGGACTTGCAACAAACAAGACTTTTTGTCTTGTGACTTAATATGACTAAAATAAAGATGCCGTCCTAAATGGGAGAAAAATATGTTCATAAAATACTTCTGAAAAAAGACTAATACTTAAGGTATATAAAACACTCACAAAGCTGATAACAAAACTCATCAAAAAGTGGGGCAAGGAAAAAGTCACTATTTCAAAGGGGACATATCTATGGACAATAGGTACATGAGAAAAGTATCAGGTAAATGCAAATCAAAACAATGATATATATTCTCACTCAAATGAAAATGGTATATATCAAAAAGTTTACAATCAGTGCTAATGTGCATGCAGGGAAAAAGAACCCTCATTCACTGTTGGCAGCAATTTTATTGGGTTCAATTTTATGGAAACCAATATGAAAAATTCTAAAAATAATCTAAAAACTGAGCTTTCATATATATGACTCAGAAATTCAACTTCTTAGCATCTATCCCCCTAACAGTAAATCGATATTGCAAAAAGATATATTCATACCTATATCTATGAAAATAATACTTATAATAGCTAAGACCTGGAAGTAATCCACATATCCAAAATAGATGACTGGAAAAATAAACTGTGGTATATACAAATGATGGACTATTACTCATAAAAAGATAAAATTTTGTTTTTTTTACTACAACATGGCTGGAGACAGAGTGTTGTTTTAAACAAAATAATTAAGAAGGTGAATGACAAATACTAGATGCAATCTCTTATATATAGTATAGGAATAAAGCAAAGAAATGGAATTATTCAATGATAGCAAACTAGGAATTTTACTAAAAATCTGTTGTTACTGAGTAATAGGGAAAGGAAATTGGGTCATGGAAAGAAATAAAAAGATGAAAGTGGCATAGGACTATAGTGGGCCAGAAGTACAGTAGTGGTGATAAGATAAAAAAAAAACATTTACACCAGTATTATAAACTTAAACATTATTTTAACCATATTAACTATACTATCTTCAAAAAGAAAAAATATTGGGGGGTGACATACCTAGCAGTGTTCAGAGCTTACTTTGCTCAGAGATCACTCTTAATGAGACTAGGGGGACAATGTGTGATTCTGGAGACTACATCCTAGTTGACCATATGCTAGGCAAGTGTGCTGTCCACTATATAACTCTTCTCTAAAAATTTTTTTAAAATAAGAACTGTGGAGCTAACACTTATTTTGCATGAGGTCAATTCTTGTTTAATTCTAATAGAAAAAGAAGAGGCAGGGAAGGTAGAAAAGGATAAAGAAAGGCAAAGAAGGAACATGTAGTAAGAAGGAATAAGGATTAGAAGCAACAGCAAACCAAATATTTAAAATGATTGAAGGACTTGAATGTACATTTCTTCAAAGAAGATAAGTTGATAGCACAGAAAACCCAGAGATGTCAAAATAGTTTGAAATAAATATTGGTGCAGATACAGAAAATTGTATATTTGATTTGCTAGTGGGATTGTAAATTGATACAGACATTAGGGGAAATGGTATGGATATTTCTTTAAAATCTAAAAATGAAAATTATGTTTTCTAGTAATAACACCCCCACATTTTTTATCTGAAGAGTATAAGACATTAAAGAATTTGAAAGACATAAAGACATTCAGAATATGAAGACATTTGACAAATTAATAACCCACTAATATTCATGCAGAATTATTAACAATAACCAAAACATATAATCAACTCAACTATCAGATGGTTGGATAACAGAACGTTGTGAATTAACTAAATGGAATACTACACTACAGTTAAAATGATGAAATTATATTTTTTTAAGAACATTAACCAGCAAAATTGAAAGCTGCATCACCAAGTCACCAAGTCAGGTGACCGTTACTATGGAGACTGAGGACAAATTTTACCATCCAGGTTGTGAAGATTACCAAGATGGTACCTCCATGATTTCTTGCCTCTCATTCCAGTGTTATAAGATCATAGGATTGAGATATAAAAGATTTGGCATAATTGTTCCACTGTCCCCAGAATAAAGTGTTTTCTTTTCAATATTTTTCTATTAGCAGTTTATAGTGAACTTCTCTCCTGGAAGGGCCATTTTCAATCTGTCCAGATGCTCTTTTTCTGTTCCTCAATATGAAGATTGGTTCTTCAAAGTTTGAGTTCAGTTTTTGCATAGATCAATCCAGGTTTTAGTATAGATTTATTGTGATCACAGAAGAAAATGAACACCATTTTTTCTCTAATATATCATCTCAGCCTAAATCCTTTGATTAAAATTTTTAGAAAATCAGGAAATCCTGCCACGTACAACAATGTGGATATTACATGAGAACATTGTGCTAAGTGAAATAAGTCAACCTGAAGGATTCCACTTATATGTAGTACTTAAAATAGCTAAATAAGTTCTGATGTATAATATTGTTAGCTACAGAAGTATTTTAGACAATTCTACTGAAGAAAGCAGCTTGAACCTGGAGCATGCAAGGTGCGTGCTCCACACATTATCTAAGTACTTGCCCCTGTTTAGATGTTTAAAAGTTTATTAATCTGAGCATGTATATTAGATTATTTATATCAATTTCCATTACATTTAGAATAATATCCAAGTTCTTGGCTGGAGAGATAGTATAGAATGGCAGGAGCATATTTTTGCATGCGGTTGACTCAGGTTCTACCCTAGAATTGCTTATCGTCCCTCTGTATACCAGAAAGGTACTTGGAGGGGGTTACCAAAGATACTCAAGGAGTATCTAAGAGCACAAGAAAAAACTTTTCCTTAGACAGGAAAAACCTGAAGTACTGTCAGGTGTGGCCTCAATCCTTCCCTGTAAAAATAATAAAAGAAAAAAATGCAACTTTATCAAGACTATATTTTAGAACCTATCTCCCCTACTTCCTGCCTTTCTCTCTCATTTACCGTACTCTATTTACTCTGTCATATTTTTTTTAGCATGCCAACCTGGTTTTCAGTTGCTGATGTTTCTTCATGATTGACTTCTATTTGTCATCATGTTAATCTTTTCTAAGGCCTTTCCTAAGTAATTCTGTTGAGTTGAACATTCCAACTCAACCCTCATTCTACTCTCCAATTTACTCCCTCTACTTTTAGACCAGAAATAATAACTGGACACTGGCTTTGTCAGGGAACTTGATAAATATATTAAAAGAATTTAATGCTTACTGAAAACTTACATCAATGCCATGACTAATGGTCCTCTGAAGAAGTTATTATTATGCACTCTTTATAGATGAGAAATCATAATAAACTTAAATAATAAATAGTTCATTAAGAAAAGGCAGGACAAAATTTGAAACAGATTTTTTGACTCTGCCATTATACATGTAATTAGAATACCAACTTAAAACAAAGGAATGCTTAAACAATGTAAGTAATAGAGGACAGTGATCAGAAACAGCCTAAGTGGATCACAGCTCTTTAGGGAAGACAGAGAAAATGCAGCTCTAAGTAGATTTTTATTAGAATCTAGCAAAATAAGGTTAGTTTGAGGGTAGACATGACAAGATTCAACAGACTTGTGAGGGTGGAAGCAAGATAGTTACTTGTTAAAGAGCAAATAAGAAAATAAGAAAGTGGTTCTGGCCAAAAAAAATAGAAGTAGAACAGTCACAAAATGAGGTAATATGATTGCTATTTTTAAGATACAAATTGTAGCAGCATTTCTCCATGTTTATAGGGAAATTCAAATGCAAGATAAAACTGACTCTACAAAACTGTAAAATAGTTGTCTTAGAATCCAAATCTTTGCGTTAGCATGAATGGTGGAAATTTGGGAACTTTAAGTGGAGTGGTTAACTGTAAAAGCAGGCCTGAGTCTACTGTGGTTTAATCACAAGTGCTTACTACATATGGGTTCATCTGTTTGCAATTTTGGCATTGGAAATGCAGTGTGACACACCTGGCCATGTTCAGAGGACACTCTAGCCTGCATTTCTGGATATGCTTAGGAAATCATGTGGTGCCAGGGTCATCCTCGTGCAATAACACTTGTACTATATTTTTCCAGTCATTTGTAAATTTGAAACTGAAAAATGAATTAAGAAGCAAAGTTATCAGCTTGAGAACAGGAAGTTATAGGAGGAATAAAACGTTAAAATAATAGAGAAATGTAGCAGTATTGGGAAACATTAAAAGCCCTACTTAGAATTTGGGATCATATTTTTTGTGATATCTTTCTGCAAAGTTACATGTTTTTATAACACAAAACAGAAAACCAGGTGTTGATTTGGGGATTTGGATGAGAAAACATTGCAGAATAATATGGAGTAAAGGGGTGAAGATTACGTGAAATGATAGAGTTCGGAGTCCATCGAATAAGAACTGTGAACATAGGAAAAGGAAAGTGGGTAGGAGAGGAAATTGTGAGTACTCTAAATGAAGCTAAAATGTTTAGAAAGAGGAGACCCGAACAAATAGACTCTATTTAAAAGTAGCTGTGTTGTAGTCAAAGTTGTTGTGTTGTTTGATCTCTGACACTGAAAAAGAATTTAGGGGACAGGGCAGTATGAGTAAGGTGCTTGCCTTGCCTGCAGTCAACCCAGGTTCAATCCTTGGCATCCCAGAGTGTTTCCCATGCACCATTTAGAATAATTTTTGATTGCAGAGCCTGGAGTAACCACTGAACATTGCTGGTTTGACCCAAAAAAAATAACTATTTTTAGTAAGACTAAATTAAAAGTCTATAGTCAGCAAATGAGTTGTTTAAAATCAAGATTTAAGAAGTAATTAGTTATTGGGAGTGACAATAGTGATCAATGCTTCTCGGACTCTTCAAACTTAATAAATAATATCATTTCAACATGTCTGCATATATTATAAGTAACTGAAAGACAATTTAATGAAACAAAGCTTACTTTACTTCATGTAATAAATTGATGGTCTTAAATCTACATTACTTCAGAGGAAAAGTCAAGTTATAACTTATCAAGTCAAATCAAAACTCACTGATTTTTATGATTACTAGTGGACAAGAACTTGTCATTTGAAACATCTTTAAAAAGTATGGAATGGATGATTGAGGTTGGGTGGATTAAAAGGTAGTTGAAAATATAAAAATTTTGACATGTGAGAGTCCACAGGGTCAGATGAATGATCTATCTACATGTAGAAATCACCAAGGATGACAGAAGTAATAGCATTGTGGTAGACAATGAAATAAATGTTAAATCAGTCCAGGAATGAGTAAATGGTGTTATGTGCTTTAAATATCAGGTAGAGCAAGAAGTTATGCAGCCTAACAGTGCTTTGTTCTTTTGAATAGCGTATGATTTAAAGAACAGCTAAAAACCAGTTCCATATCCTAGACTATTTCTGGGAAAGAACTTTTCATTTGAAGGTCTCAGGGGATGATGTATGAATCGTCTTGGTTTTTTGCTATAGGCTAAATGAAAAAAATTGAGATATGGGGAATATATTTTTATGTGAATGTTTTAGTAAGTTTGGATCTTCAATATGGATTATTAAAAAAGTTTTAGGAGGTCAGAGATAGATGGAAGAAGAGGTCATATTAAAATCATATACAATGCTTGGGCTGAGATAAACATGGATCGCAGTTTGATAAGTTTGGGAGATGTGAAAGCTCAGTGCATACCAGTCTCCTTCAGAGCCCTAGTACTTTAATTAGTTTGTAGGTGTGAAAAATTAGGTTGTAGATGAGTTTGTATGTCAAGAAAGAGCATCTCTCAGGGTGGAAGGGAATCCTGGAGCTTTCTAAGGTAGCTGAGGTAGAAGCTATACACTATAGGAGGCTGTTGGAATGTGAGGAAAAGTAGTTTTATTGACTTCCCACACTTTGTGTTGCATCTGGAAAGCCCTTGGCACATAGCTTAGCACATGTTTCGAAGCATGGAACTGTCTTCTCTCAGCTCTCTGCACAAACTTCATATCTTCAGGAAAGCCTTCTCTGACTCTCCAACTTCCTTCGCTGTGCTCATACTCCATCTAGCTTTTCATCTTTAAGTCCATTATGTCCCAGTTGAAGTTTTACACCAATCTGTAACATTATTTCTTAATAAAATGCACTTATTTGCAATAACCAAACTCATTTGCTATACCAAGTTCACTGTTGTATCTCAAATATAATGTGTCACTTGTAGTAGGTGACCAAGAAAAAATAAGTTGAATGAATGGAATAAATTAGTAGATGTTGATGAATAGACATTTAAAAAGGGTGGGGAATCATGGCAGAAGTGAAAAGTTTACTAAAGAGAATCAGTAGGAAATATTTATTAAAGAAAAACATATTGGTTCCATTTGTAGGTCGCCTTCTGAAAGACTATAGCCCAATCATCAATGTTGACCCAGGTTCAATTCCCAGAACCACAAATGGTCCTCAAGTCCCACCAGGTATGATGCCTGAGCACATTCCTGGGATTTAGCCCTGAGCACTGCTGGGTGTGACTGTAAAACAAAAAAAAAAAGCAAACAAAAATGTCTTAGCTGCTTTTGAGAAGGGCAAAACTGTGAACCTAGTACCTGAAAGTAAAGAATGATTTAAAGACCATATTAATAGAAAAGAAAGAATTATTTAAAGTCTATGCTAATGACAACAAAAGATAGTGAAATAAAACTGTGGTGGAATAGCAAAACTCTGGAAGCAATTTCAAAAAGAACTCCAGCAAGAAACGAATCCCGACAACAGCAATAACAACTATTATAATTCTGGAAGATAGAAAACTTGGAAATATTCCGAAGCAGTCAAACAACTGATCATACCTGGAATAGAGAGCAAAGAACCAGGCATTCTGGGCTATGTGGCCTAACCAAAGAAGTTATTTGGGAAAATTAGAGTTAGTTATTGGGGCCAGTAGATAGAGAGCTCTCTTGCCAACTGATAGGATTTTGAGTTTAGAGGTTAAATTCCAGTAAATAGAGGTTTTATGGAAACTGTAATCTTCTCTTACACCTACCAAGTATTACCCAAGACAAATATTGAGTACAGAATTTAAGTATAGAGTTAGGTTATTTTGAAAAAAAAAAGTTATTACTAATTTGAAAAATCACCTATGAGGCCAGAGAGATAGCACAGCGGTATATGGTCCCCGAGACTGCCAGGGGCAGGTGTAATTCCTAAGCACTGCTGGGCATGCCACCCCAAACAAAAAAGAAATAAAATCACCTATAGGGAAGATTTTGCTGTTTCCATTTTAATTTTGTTGCATTATAGAATATCATTACATTCCTTCAATAACCACTCCCTTTTTGCTTTTTACAGCCCAGATACCTCATTTGTCTTGTTACAACCTGCATGTGAGAAATGATTTCCCTCACCCCCTCCCTCCTGGATCATCATTCAATTAGCAGAGCAGGGCACCTCTGAGCAACTCTGAGCTTCATCTTTCTGTTTCACAGATATTCTGCGACTCACCTCTTGCAACAGTTTTAACACTTTCAGGCCTGAGGCCACTGGCTAGCATTTTGGGAGAAAATAATTTTCTAAACAGTGTCCCTCTGGCCAAAAATGTTCAATAAATAAAAGAGATAAAGAAGGCACTGCATTTCTCCTCTTCCGAGTGTTAGAAATAATTAGGATTAATTATGTGTTTTTGTGTAGAAGTGATCCCATGAATTTCAATGGTATGTAAGAAAAGGATATAAACCTATTTCAAGGGAAAATAGTTCCGTTCTAGGTCCATTATAGCTATACTGTGTCATTATGAGATATAAGAAGGAGATAACTAAATTATTCATATTATAATTTTATTTGTGTTATATTCATTTTTCTTGTAAAATGTCGCTATTTGTTATAAAAACTAGCATGTTTTGTAAAGAGATTTATGTTAATTACACAGAAAAATGCCTAAGTCAGAATAGCAAACTCTATAGTGAATTTCAGGGTGTTTTAATGCCTGATCTCTATTGTGTAGAATATTTCTTGCTAATGGCTCACGCCTCCTATATATCTAGTGATCTTTGAACTCCTGTTCATTATTATGGTTATAGCTATACCCAAATGGCAACATATTATTAAAATATGAGGTAATGATTGAAGATGCTAGATATAATTGTGCTTATAAAGAAAAACAAACAGAAATTTCCAGAAGACAAAATAATACCTTTAAAATGTTATGTTCAAGGTAAATACTCTGACGGATG
Organism: Crocidura indochinensis; assembly: GCA_004027635.1. Taxonomy (NCBI): domain Eukaryota; kingdom Metazoa; phylum Chordata; class Mammalia; order Eulipotyphla; family Soricidae; genus Crocidura; species Crocidura indochinensis. Next base: position 36,386 of record PVKC010001656.1, on the reverse strand, counting down.
ACAAATGCCAGGGTTTTAGACAAAGACAGAGAAATTGAACACAGTCTCAAAGGCCATCTCAGGGAACTGCTTGCTTCAAAAACCTATACTTTTTATACATAGGAAATTCCTCAGAATTTCTTCTTGTAGATTAAAATTTTCATTATTCAGTTGAATAAGTACAAAGTCATTTTTTATTATAGTGAGCTTTGAAGTTCACCAATGGGTAATGTCTTCATAACTTTGGGGGGATATTTTTATTTATGTATTTATTTTTCATAACTGTGTTTTAACAGCAGCCCAGCAGACCTATTTCTGTGCCATGAAGACCATGGAAATAGAAGAAACAAATATTTGTGAGCCAAGGGGAAGCTACCCTGCATGTATTAGATCGTCAGTGTGATCCCTGGAACCCCACATGTACTGAGTAAAACCCAGATAACTTTTCTGTGTGTTTAGTTATCTGGGATCCCCACCACTTCTGTGATTTCCAGCTATCATACGGTTAGGAACACCACAATTGAAGAGTATGACCACCCCACTCTGCCCACATGTGTACATCTGTGAGTAACAGAGCAGAAGGGAACAACACCCATCATTACAACTAGAACGTGTGAGATCACCACAAATAAAGAGACCCCCTCTACCCCATGCCAGTACACTTGTATGACTGGCAATTAAATAAGTGGAACACCACAGCCCCCACTCATATACATCTGTTGATGAGCAGTGCAACCAGATGTGTGATCTTCAGTAAGCAGTACAAACAAAATAAGCAAGCACCACTGCCAGGGATGTGTGTGACCTCCAGGCATTACAATAAGAGCAATGAAGGAAAAAGGTAAAAACCAAAAAAAAAAACACAATGAAGTACCTGTCACCAGCTGAACCATTTCCACTACAGTTTTCAAGGTGTGGGGAGTAGTGTTTGGGGACAGGTATCAAATATACTAGGATCAAGACTGGAGATATTTTAGCTCACAAGAGACCCAGATTTGAAGCACAAATCTTATCAATATATCTTGTAGACTAGACTGAGCAAGAGTAAGCCATTGATCTGTTGAACTTCTCTCCAGAAAAGGAGCTGCTCACGATTGATTAGGAGAAGGTAGATTATTTAAAGCAGTCTATTGAAATATAAATATGATTTGTTCTTAACACTGCCAGGTGTTTGAAGATGAGTTACTTTGGATATAGTTATAAGAACGTTTAGAGCCAGAAGGATACTACAAAGACCAAGGCATTTGCTTTGGATATAGTCTTAAAAAAAATTAGAACCAGAAAGATTCTGCAAAGATCAAGGCATTTTCTTTGCACAGGTTGGGTCTCAGCACCCTGAATCCAAACAGGAGTGATCCCTTAATACAAGTCACGAATCTTTTAGACAAGCAATCATTTTACCTAAATATGTTTTTCTTTAAAAAAAAACTTTTATTAATGAAAATATGTTTAGGAATTGCACAAGCATTTAAACGTTTGAATGGATAATCCTTCTAAAACTAATATTCTCTTTTGGGTTGTTCTCTTGAAAAGGGAATCTCGGGGCCCGGGAGATAGCATGGAGGTAAGGCGTTTGCCTTTCATGCAAAAGGTCATAGGTTCGAATCCCGGTGCCCCATATGGTCCCCCGTGCCTGCCAGGAGCAATTTCTGAGCATGGAGCCAGGAGTAACCCCTGAGCACTGCCAGGTGTGACCCCCCCCAAAAAAAAAAGAAAGAAAAGGGAATCTCTCCTTTAAAAGTAAAATGTGCTTACATGTGAAAGCAATAAATATGGTAATTAATCAAGTATTGGTGAAGAGGTTTAGCAAAATCTAAAATCAGGGGACAGGACTAAGGGAGTAGAAAATAACATTTGTTTTTTAAATATTTTATATATTTAATATAAAATATCAATAGATATTTAATATTAAAATACTTAATAACAAAAAAGCAGCAAGCAGCATTTTATGAGATTAAAAGGAGAACAGATCTTCTAGGGGTCTGGGAGCAATTACAGAGATATAGGGATAGGGCACTTGCCTTGCATGCATCCAATTCTAGTTCAATCCCAGGTACTATATATGGTCCTTTGAGCACAGAGTCAGGAGTGGTCCTGTGCATTGAACACTAACAGGTGTGGGTCATATACATAATATTTGTGTAACATAGAAATTAATTAATAAATTATAAACATACTTTATATAAACTATTTATATTATATACGTATCTAAGAATATTAAAGAAATATAACAAGGTGCCACTTTATCAACAGGATTCCCATTTTTCTACCAAACACTTTCCCTCACATCTTTCTGGCAAGGTTGAGCTATCTGCCTTAAATCCTATAGTATTACATAACCATCTAAGATGCTGGAAATTTGGGAAGGGTTATATGCATTTTGAGGCCATAATAAACCTAATATTAACTTTCCTCTCTTAAATTGATTTCCTCTTTCATAAATATACCATCACTAAGAATGAGAGAGAAAGAAAGAGAAAGAAGAAAAATGTTGGTCCCAAAGGCAGGCTAGGGTGAGGGCAGGCGGAAGGACAGGAGGGAAACTGGGACACTGGTATTTGTACATTGTATAACTGAAACTCAATCCTAACCAACTCTGTAACTGTGAAACAAAAAAACTGTATAATGAACAACCTTGTGACCTCAGTGTTTAAATAAAAGTTTTCAAAAATAAGCAAAAATATGAAATTCAAAAATTAATTATACATAAAACATTTTAGTGTAATACTGTAGATATTGTAACAAAATTTTAGAAGTTGCTAATAATCTCATATCGCATACATGGATTGCTAGCCACTACTTAACATTTTTCCTACTTAGCGTTGATTGTTAGGCATGTAGCTTTTTGCTTTTAAGTTACTATCAAATTGTAAGGTTTTTAAAGTAATAGTGAAGTTGTTTCCTGTATATTTTGACCTCCCTAAGATTTAAGTTAATTTTCTGCTAATTATCTTAGCACCTAAAAAGCCTCCTTTCTACATTGCCTGTGAGTAAATCACTTTGCTAGAAATGTTTTCTTAGACAAATTTGACTCGTGTTGGGAACTTTTAATGTTAGACTTGTGAAATGAATGAATTTATTCATTATTCCTTCTGAAATCCATTATAATTAACCAATTGGCATATTATACGCACTCCAAAGTGTATCACACAAATCAGAAGTAGAAAGAAAAAATAACAACCTCCCTAACCTTCTAGCAACAAACACTAGGGCACGCACAAAGGCTGATGCATTAAGTGGGAGAGGGAGGGATGGAAGTGGATAATTATTTGGAGCAATGCTTTTACTGTTGTTGGAATGAGCCAGACTAACAGTGGCAGCAGTCATTTTGCTGAATCAAAGTCCATGTTAGTCGCATTATACACTGCCACAAAAGGTTGTTAAGGCTGGTATTAGCATGTACCACTGAGGACACTGGAAGGACTCGATCTGTCACACTAAATCGCCTTCCTGCCCTCAACCATTGAAGTCTCCAGGTCCTCTGACATGTTCTTTCATTAATGGCCTGGCCTTGACAACTGATCCTAATTGCCTCTGAACCGCACTTCATGTATTATTGGTGTCTTACTGCCCTGGTCGTGTCAACAAGTCACAGCACGCACAGGGTGTGCCCAAGTGCCTCTGCTGAAACCACTTCCTCAGTCTTAACTCGGGTGAGGGGTTTGGCTCTGTCTCCCTGGGAGGAAAATAAAGGCAATGCTAAAGACTTTCCTGCCTCTTCTTCGGATTACTTTCATATCAATTAGTGTTCTGGACTTGTGGACTCAAGAAAACATTAGAGCAATTATGCCATGTTCCGTGAAAGCACAAACATAAATGCTGACCTAAATTTTCCCCTACTCTGGTAACAAGGAAAATGTGTGTTTACTATAAAAAAAAATCCCTTTTCAATTTAAATTGTATGGTTGGTATTCCATTTTCTTTAATTATGAGCAGCAATTTGAACCTTATGCATGATAATATCCCTCCTAAAGTCTGTAATATTATATAATTTTTAGGTAGCTTTAGATTAGAACTCCATAAGAGTAAACTGTTGGATCACTATTTGCAATGACTGAGTACCAAAAACTTGAAAGGTTTAAAAAGGATATTCTATATTTTAGTTCTTCTCAACAAATTTATATTTATGGTACTATACTAAGTAGTTAAAATAATGAATTTCATTTTATTAATGTATTTAAAAATCTTATTTTGAAAATATTATAGAAGATAATTCATAAATGATTAAACAAAGTCTATTTTATATATTTTGTTTTTGTTTTTGGGCCACATTTATCCATGCTCAAGGATTACTCCTGGCTCTGTCCTCAAGGACAACTGTTAGCTGTGCTGGGGGGACTAAGGTGTGCCAGGGATTATTACCTGGGTGGGCCACATGCAGGACCATTGCAACCCTTAAGGCCTATATAATTTTCTATTGTGTAAAGCGAATGACTTGCTTATGGAACAAATATTTTAAAATTCTAATGAAGCATTGTAAATTTTCAAAATAATTGTCTCTTTTTTTTTAATGGAAGGGGTCTGAGATTGAAAATTTACTTCATGCCTGTGACAATTTTTTACAATCACTTCTCTGAACAATCATACAAGATTCTTTTTAACATTTCCATCCATTTTATTTATTGAAGGCAGTTTTCTGGTGAGCTCGTTAAGCATGCAAGTTTTATCCATAATCATAAAAAATAAATCATAACAAGCTCTTCGGTGCTAGGTATCATTTAGCCTAATCTAGACAGTGACATTTGGGCCACTAACAGCATAATCATGGTTATTGCTACAAATTGCTCCATGTTTGAGTTTTAATGTTATAAGTAAATTATGCCACCCGATAAAATATATGTTTCTTTGAAAATTAAACATGTTTATTTCAGCAATGTGGTCATGGACTAGCACATAGAGTTTGGGTGTCTTTCATGTAGTAAGACTGCCACCTTCTGAAGCAGAGCGGGATTGTCCTAGAGGATTGTCCCTAGCCTAAAAGACTTCTCAGGTAGCCATTTGCCTTGATGCAGCACGAAGAAGCAAAAACAGCAACAATAACAAAAAAACACCCTTTCAATTGAAAGCATTTAAATCAATCAACTGCTACTTATAGAAATGGTACCTTTGATTCGAACTTCATTTTTAAAGGCTCAAATTAAATGAGTGTTCAAGAGTCTTTTAAATGCTGTTTCTCTTTTTCATTTTACTACCCAAAAAGCTCTTTATTTTCTGGACTAGAAAGAACCCTCGATTGGAACTGTGATGTTCCCTGTCAGGCAGCTCAGTTGATGCAAAGTTAATTCCGGATTGGGAGTTACACGGCAAACATAGTGGAAGGGTGATGTCAACAGTGGTGGCCACAGCTGGGATGGTGAAAAGTCGGTGGCATTCATTTACCATCATTCAGTCAGACAGAGTGCCCTTTGGCAGAACAGCAAGCCTTCTTGTTCCTTTAAAATTAGTGAGATTAGCATGGAGCGCTTAATGCAGGATGATGGAATTTGTCATAATTTGTATTGTCCTGGAAAAATACAGGTTGATAGAGCAACACATCTTGGAGCATGTCATGTCCCACAGGCAGGTCACAGAGGAAGCTTGGCAGAAATAATTTTGTGATATGTGCATCAGGAGCACATGCTTCATAAACAATTTGTCAAAATAAAATAGAATAAATAGGAAGAGGATAGGATGGACTTGAAAACAGGGTCATGGAATAAGTATGTCAACGAATTAGATGTGTCAGCTTCCAGTATCACATTTTTAGTGAGCAACGAAATGACAGTCAATGAATGACTGACTTCCTTCTCCTTTTGGTTTCAATCCTCAATGACTTACCATTAAGTCTTTTCTTTTTTTTTCCTGTGGCCCGAGAAAAAAACCTGGAAAATACATGTGTGCCTCTACACTACAAAGTTTATTTATGAAATCCCCACATAGAAATGATCAAATACAGTCACATGGGTCAAGGTTTTCTGAGGGATGGTTTCTGACTTTGATAATGTTTCCAAAGTGCAGATAGAAAAGCATAATCACCATTTAGTTGACAAAATAAATATGACAGGTTACTTATCTGAAGCAGTGTTTCTGCAAATGGACAGGTGGAATGCAGGCAGGCAGGGAGAGAGTATGATTATTTAGCACAGAACTGCAAGAATAGAAGGTCCAATGTTAAGAGCTGGCTCTGGCTTATTTATGGAGCACCTGACAGTGTTGCTACTGCTTTTATATTTAGGAATATCTTCTACTCAGAAGCACCGGAACTAGTGTTTACACATTACATTATTTATCAATTCAATATCTGCTGCAACTTCAGAGAGATATTTTGCAATGTCTCCTTTATTTGTCTTTCTTTATATGTTTCAAACAAAAGATTGATACTGGCAGTTCAGTTACACTGATCTCTTATGACAGTTGAACATTTGTGGGTTGAGGGCCTAATAACATTCTTTTAAGAAAAATGGAAAAATAATCACAACATTATTTAGAAAGAATCTCACTTTGTCAGATTATTATAATAGTAGAATTTGATTCTATGAGGAGTAAATGTACTTGATGACACGGCTAATTGTGAATCAATCTTTCAACACCTAGGTGAAACATGAAGCTAGTAATGTCTACAATTGCAAGTAGATCTAGAACTGTGTGAGTACCTGTTCAAAGTATTATTAATTAAATTTTGTGACATGAAAGGGACATGTCTTTTCCTTGACTTTCTCGATGGTGTTAGTAGGCTCAAACTATTATTTTTACCTTTCAGGGTCACTCAGAAGCACCTACCATCCAATCATTTTTGAGGTTTGGAAAGGAAGGACCATAATTTAAAAAATGAAATACTAAGCTACCTTAAGAGATGCACAAGCCAAAATATGCCTTAGAAATACCAAAGATTAGGAATATTAATATTATACAATGCAAATGCAGAACAGTCGAGTATTGCCTTGGAAAAGCAAGAATCAATATGACAAGTTAAATATTATTTTCTTAAGTGATAGTATGTGGTCTAACTACTACAAAGCATTTTAATAAAAATCACGCTGAAGCGGCTAGAGTGAGAGCACAGGGCATTTTCCTTGCACCCGGCCGACCTGAATTCAACCCCCGGTATACCATATGGTCTGCAGAGCCAGCCAGGAGTAATTTCTGAGTGCAGAGCCAGGAGTAAACTGAGAGTCGAAGATTGTGGTCCAAAAGCAAACCAAAAAATAAATCAATAAACAAATAAATAAAGAACTAAGTTGTTTTATTATTTGAATAATACACATAGAAGGAAGTTAGTTTAAGTGAAAATCAGAAAATAAAACACTGTTGCAGGTGAAAGTATAAATGCAAAGGGCATTGAAAGATTGGCCTAGGCAACCTAAAAAATCAGTCGATAGTGCATTCTTCCTTAAACTGTATTGGTTTTCTAGAAAGATAGTGTAGGGTTGCTTGTCATGCATGCAGTCTACTCAGGTTGGAATCCCTGGCACTACATATAATCTGAGCAGAGATCCAGTAATAGGCTTTGGACACCTTTAGGGATGCCTCAATAAAACAAAACAAAACCTGGTATAGTAAATTTTTGACACTCTGCTTAGAACCTTTGCCTGACTTAGATATTTGGGGATAAACAAATACTGAATGACAAGAGTACTTTTTCCTAAGAAGCCTGAATTCATAAATTTCTTCCCAAAAAAAGGATAAAACCTGAAAAGTAGGTTGATGTGGGGGTAAAGACGGAAGAGGTCAGGATACTGGTAAATCCATAGAAAATAAAAGAAGCTCCCTTTTATTCAGCCTTAGCTACTTGCATGTCTCTATTGACACAAAAATATTGTTAAAATATGTAAGCTATGGATTAAAATATTGGCGGTCAAATATGTCAATGTATACTTAAATGAAAATGCTTGAGTACTGGTTTTTAGGCATAGTCTTTCTGTCTTTAATTTTATTGTTGGGATCTTCCTGAAAATTTTGTTGTAGAATGGGATGACTATCTTTAAAGTTCAAAGGGAAGTGGTGATGATATTTACCCTTGAGATCTCCTATAAATGAAATTTGCTTGAAGGGCCAGGTTTTAGATTCCCTTTTGATTTGTACAAGAAAGTTCACTCAGAATTATAGATGAGATAGTACTAAAGAACAGATAGGCAATTATTTTTCTATTTTAATACTAAATTTGAAGAAGCATTCATCAGTAAGAAAGCATAACATTATCTGTCCAACAAGAACTTAGCAGAGCTAACAAAAATTCTCTATAATAGCTGAGAGAACTTGTTCAAAAGCAACTGATTTCCTGAGATGAAAATCATGAATAAAATTTTAAAAATTCATAAAACTTGCATCACCTTTGAACATAAGATGAAAGAGGAAAATAATTTCTACTTTACCCATTTAATTGTATTCTAAGTTTTATTCAAGCATATTTGCATCTTAATATGTTTAATTGGCCTTAAGGTAAATTAAAAATATATAGCCCTCTGCACTTATGAAGACACACAACCATCAAGTTGGAATAATACCTACTTCCTATTTGAATTTTTATAACTGAGGCTGATTAATTTTGTTGTCACATACACAACATGCACAACCTCTAGGCTATAGCATCAGTTATCAATACTATCTTTTTTTTAACTCTATCTTGCCTTTTCATACTTTCTGAAGCCCTAGCAGATGAAACCATGTCCATGCATGCAGCTTCCATGTCTACACATGGCCAGCTCTATGAACTCACTCTGTTCTCGAAAGAGATCTAAACCAAACCATGAAAATTAATGGGCACACTGGCCATGCAACTGAATGCTGGCCATCTTGGGAGGAGAAGATGGGCCAACTCATGCTGCACCCATCACCACAATCCCATTTCACCAACGGTCCTGCTTCATCACTAGTCTAAGCTATCTGCAGAGATACCAATCTGACCAAAACTCCAGTTATACCAGTATTTTGGTTGATATCACCAAGATTTTCTTTGGAGTGAGTGTGAGCACCCTTCTGGAAACCCTGGCAGCTGAAACCATGCCCCATAAAAGCCAGAGTATTAGAAATAGTGCTTGGAATTCCTGGAAGACTCTTAATGGATTAAAATATCCTCATCCTATAAGAACACACCAATTTGGATGCCAATATGTATCTGAATCCACATGATGTTCAGAATCAAAAGAAGGAACAGAATGACCAACTATCAATAAGAGCTTACTAAACCTTTGGGCCTGAGCAATAGCACAGTGGGCTGGGTATTTGCCTTGCCTGGTTGGATTCCTGGCATCCCATATGAAGATGAGCCTGCCAGGAGTGATTTCTAAGGGCAGAGCTAGGATTAACTCCTGAGCACCTCCTGGTGTTGCCTTCTCCAAAAATAAGTAAATAAATAAACAAGGAAAAAAGAGCTTACTAAATCTTCTGACAATGACTTAATGGCCTCATTGCAAGACACATAATTTTCACTGATGTTCTTGTTAGTGACTCTTTTATTTCTTCCTCTTTTTTCATTCTCTTTTCTTTCCTTTTTTCTTTAATACTTTTGTTCACACTTACCTGGAAACAAATGTTTTATGATCAATTATGTCAATTATGTGATACATACCCTTTAAATAAAGTAATTTTTATTTTTAAAAAAGTGTCACTTAAAAGTCCCAGTCATGAGCTATAGGTGATATTTATTTACCATAAAATACAGTATCATTTATTGACAACTTTTTTTTTTTTGGTTTTGGGGTTTCACCCGGCAGTGCTCAGGGGTTACTCCTGGCTCCATGCTCAGAAACTGCTCCTGGCAGGCACGGGGGACCATATGGGGCACTGGGATTCGAACTGATGACCTTTTGCATGAAAGGCAAACGCCTTACCTCCATGCTATCTCCCGGGCCCCTATTGACAAATTCTAATTCAGGTACACACATCTATTCAAGGCTCTCTGGTTGACAAGTATAGGGGTCTACATAATTATTTTGTAAACAAACAGAAATAAATTTATAGACATTGTACTATCTCCTGGTAGGAATTGGCTAATCCTTATAAAAATTACTACAAACTACAACTAAACTAGAAAATAAAATAAAAATAAAAATGACAGCAAGATTTTTGTCAAGTATTTTCTCTCCTAGGGTTATTGCCAGTGAGCTAGATCTCCTGGTTTCTTACAGATAGCTAAGTGGTCTTTGTCCTCACAAGACTTGTACTCAATATATTTCAAGAGAAAAGAAAGAGATGCAGAGGAGAGGGATGAAAAGAGAAGAAGAGAGACAGAAAAGAGAGAATGTGAGAGAAGGAAAAGAAGTTGAATTTGTCTTCTTTGTGAGATCAATAATATTATAAAAGAAGGACATACGGCCTTATTTATCTCAATATTCTCTAGAAAGCTTAACTTTCAAATACAATGGGGTTAAGGCATTGATGTCAAATTTTGAGGGACATCATTAAGTCCATAGCATCTGACTTCTTAGATCCCAGGATTTATTATATTATATAAATAGATATACACATTAATAATATATAATATATTTATTATATTATGTTGTATATATTAAATTAATGCTCCCAGGGATCCTAAAATGTAGATACTATGGACCAGGAAAATAGCAAAGCAAGAAAAGTGCTTGTTTTGTATCCAGCCAACCCAGATTCAATCATCTCCAATGGTGATCCTAGAGCACAAGCCCAGGACTGAACCTGCTGTGACCTAAACATCAGCAAATAAAATCAAGTGACTACTATTTTGTCACGATTTCATAATAAGAGGAAAATGGGCAGAAAAGAGTTAAGTACTTTGCCCAAGCTCCTACAGCATCAAGGAGGATGTCAAATTATACATGTCCAACTAAAGAATACTTTGGACACAGAGCTAGATTCTTGTCATCTCAGATTTTGTTTTTTCTACCTAACAACATAGTTTCCTCTGCTCCTGTTCATGTAGAGGAGTATGACAAGGCCTTAGCGTCAGAGTTTCCGTGTTACAATTTCTTCTTCAGTCTGCATCCTTCATGTTTGAACACGCGAGTCCTACTACCAACGTATGATGACCTGTGCTCTGCATTTCTATATGCTATATGCATATAACATATTAATATAACAATACTGACTAAAGAACTGAAAAAGTAAATGTGGACTAATTGATAGCTGCCACAATGGATGAATCTTGCCCTCTTTGTATTCACTCGCAATGTTTTCCTGTTTACCTTCTCTAAAAAGGCAAGTTGATTTTGATGTCCCCCTATTAAGCAAGTTAAATTGTGGAGTCTTCATCAGTTATAAAAATACTTTATTGCCTGAGTAATATATGTAAAGGACACATTTTCTTTCTTATTTTTTTGAATTGTGGAAAGTATTCAACTATAAAAAGAAACGTCAGAAAGGCTGGATAATGCTTACTTATATAACTCAATGGACCTTCATTTCTTAAGGTTTGTCCTTAAGAAAATTGTCTGCAGTTCTGGCAGAAAGGCAACTTTTTGGGATTAGGGATATAGTTTCATAATGTGAATAAAATTTGGTTGAACTGTTTTCTACAGAAGCCTTATGTTCGCCTGCCAATGGTTTTACAAGCATGTTCAAACACTAACCTCATCTTTAACTCCTTTTCTTTATCGGATTACAACTAAAGAACTGGGTAGGCAGACCATTTGGGGCTTTAATTCACATTTCTTTCCATTTTACAAGCTATGTGACCTTTGGCAAGTTACTGGACTTCTCTGAGTCTGTTTATTAAGCTATAAAATGAAAATCATTCTTATATCATAAAACTGTTATAAAAATTAAATAAAATATATTTAAGTACCTTGTCTACATTAGCAGCTCAACAGCATTGGCTTTACTTCACAATTTTTCTATTAGGAAAATATGACCATAATAAAAATAGGTGGTAGACTGCATCTTTCTAGGCAGTTATCATTCCCTACATTTACAAGAAAATTTCGAAGGAACATCTAGTACTTCAGAATATAATAGGGAATTGGAAAAATAACCTAAATGTTTCCAGATAACCTTAAAGAAATAAAATAGATAGTACCCACTATTGTGGATGAAATGAACTAATTAAAGCCCTAAGTTAATAGAATATTATTTTAAAATTCCTATGACTGTATTATTAGCACTTGGGGTACAATTGATGAAGCCAGAAATGTTTATAATAGCCATCTCTGTGTACTTCTATCCATGATTTAAAAACCAAAACCCAGATGTTTCAGTTCACTGTTAAAATTATCTCCTTTTTAGCTTACAGTAAAATAACAAAATAGCTAGCAAGATTAACAGAATTGGATGTATTTTCTTCATAATACCATTTCTCTAAAGTTATCTGTTTCCAAAAAGGAAGATTCTGGCAAGTGCTTTCCTGTCCATCCTTTATTTTATTTTTATCTTATTTTTCCAATTGATGCTAATGAATGATGAACGATCCAATGAATACAATTCATAGATTACTGTAAGACAATAGCTCCAACTTCGAGGATTACTTTCCATTTTTCAGTTAACAAGTTCTGAGAGCTTACAAACATAATAATGCAAAAGAATAAAGGGTGCATAAAATGTATTGGAATTCAGTAAAATAAGTTTATTTTTATTGACTGAAATTTATATTAAGTATGAACATAACATGTTCAAAGATGTCAGAATTTTATAATTTCTCTAATTCTTCAAGATTTAGAATGACCAGACATAGACAAGTTATCTTAGAAATAACTAATATCATATAAATTTTAGAGAATTTATTGAGGGGAAAATTTACTGACTGTGTGGCTATGAACTTGATCCAAATTTCTATAAATATACAAACCTCAGAGTCAACAATACAACTCTCATGAGATCTAACCTGCAGTAATCAAACTTCAAAATATGCCAGGAGAGGAGACTTACAGAGGAATGACATAACCTGGGGACAGTGGTGGAAGGAGGTGTATATTGGGCAGATTGATGTTGGTACATCAGACTCCTAAAACTCAACTATGAATAATTAAATAGCAGTGCCTTAATATCTAATGACTTTATTTTTAATTAAAAAAAAAGAAAAAAGGAAAAATAACGCTTTAGCACCACACATGGTACCCAAGGCATCACCTGACTTCACTTCTGAGCACAGAGCTAGGAAAAAACTCTGAGCACTACCATGAGGGGCTCAACCTCTTCTCATTACACCTTGCCTCCTCTCCAAAGAATTTACCCTTTATGTGACCTTCTGGTACATCTGAGCATTACTGCCCTAGCTCAGGTCTAAAATGACCTGAAACTAGTGTTGAACCTGTCCAGTCACAAATTACAAGGCTCTGTGGAAGTTAGTCTTGGCAGCCTCACTTTCACTGTTCTTATGATCTCAGGTTTTCATTGTATTTTGTGTCATCCATGTATGCTGCCTGTATTATTTGTATTGCATTGTACCTTCTTTTAGAGGAGGCAGTTTAGTACTCAAATCTTAATCCTGACTATGCTCAATAATCACTCCTGATGGTACTTTGGGGATCATAAAGCATGCCAGGTATCAAACTTGAGTTGGCCATGTGTAAGGCAAGCACCCTACCCGCAGTTCTATTGCTCCGCATCCCATATTGTACCTTCTGTTATATTTATTTCATAGTTAATCTATCCAAATCCTTATATTATCTTAAGATCAGTTTAGTACATTCTATGCAAATGTATAGTTGGTCTAAATCACTTATTTATATTTATATATACTTATACTGTTGATTAATAGCCAAAATATCTAAAAATCATTCGTTAACATGCACTGTCCAATCAGAATTAGCTCTGACTAAACAATAACCAATGTTAAGCTGTTAAAAGTGGAAACTCCGGGAGCCGGGAGGTGGCGCAGGAGGTAAGGTGCCTGCTGCCTTGCCTAGGACGGACCACGGTTCGATCCCCCGGTTCCCATATGGTCCCCCGTGCCTGCCAGGAGCGACTTCTGAGCGCATAGCCAGAAGTAACCCCTGAGTGTCACTGGGTGTGGCCCAAAAACCAAAAAAAAAAAAAAAGTGGAAACTCCAACTAGTTCAAAACTGAACTAAATATTCAACATAACTTGACCAGTAATTTAATCTATAGTCATCGCAGATATCTTGTTATTTATTATTACATCTATCTACAAAGTTGAAAAAAATCAACCACATTAATTTAATAGTTAATTTGATCTTAGTTTCCTTTTACTTTATTGCTACCATAGCTCTCCTATATGTGTTTACATATGTGTATGCTCCAAAATTTATATATATATATATAGAGAGAGAGAGAGAGAGAAAGTAGCTTGTTTTATAAGCTACTTTTCCAATCGATTGTCTATTTCAAATTTTTGTAGGCAAATAACCATCATATTTGGACTGCTATTATCCACAGTATGTAATAAGCCTTTCTAATCTTCTCTCTGCAAATATTGCAAACTAAAGCCACTGTGCAGTAGTCCATAATCTTCAGGATATTACTGATTCTGTGTAGATTACCTATTATGTAGAGACTACATTGGTCTAGACGATTTTATGTTATGTGCATTTAAAATATATATAATTATTTTACTGCCTTTAAGTATGTATATTTAGAATCAACCAAATCAAACTATAAAAAACAGTTTGTAGAAGTAGACATCTATCATCTTTAGCAGGAATAAGCAACTTAGTACCCAAGGATCTGACTCAGTGATGAGGCGTGTGCATCATATATGGTTTAATACATCACTACTACACACAAAGAGCATCTAAATAACTTTTGTTTTATACACAGTCATACATTAATGGCATTCAAAATACCAATAATACCACAATCATCACATAATAGAACAAATATTTTCCTAACTTGCTGATTTACTTTTTTTTTGCGGGGGGAGGGGCTATACCTGGTGATGTTCAGGAAATACTCCTGGCTATGCGCTCAGAAATCGCTCCTGACTTGGGGGACCATATGGGACGCCGGGGGATCAAACTGGGTCTGTCTTAGGCTAGCATGGGTAAGGCAGATGCCTTACCGCTTGCACCACTACCCCGACCCCTGATTTACTTTCTTATTCTTTGGTTTGTTCCATACTTTACCTGTCAAGTGATGAAAGCTGATATATCTAAACTGAATTCTGTTTTGGGGGCTAGTATACATATTTTTAAGACAATAGATCATTCTCAATCCAAAACTAAAAGCTATCTAATTAAAAACAAAAACAGAAGAGATGTCTTGCAGTGTGCACTTAAAAGATATCATCACCGTATGGCTGAGAAGGACTATCTTGCAGATGGAGAGAGTAATATTAAGAATCCCACCAGATCTAGTTCGTCTATGCCTTTCCCCTGTGTAAAGGAATCTGTCAGTGCTTATCCCTTCCTTTGAAGAAATACCTAAAAAAATGCCACTTCAATCTGGTTACATTTAGGCATCATGTGGTGGCTTGTGGATGCCTGTAATCGCAAAAGAAAATTTCTGGCTTTATATGAATAAGTTAAACATTGACTACCTTTGATAGTAATGATTTCTTATACTTGTATTGTGCTTTTTCCTTTTTAAATCATTATAGAATTTATTTATTGGCATCTCATACTTTATGTTTAATTTTGAAGTTATCTTCTATGGGCAGAGTCAAAATAAGCATTTTGGGATTAGTGGGATAATACAGTGTATTAGGCTCTTGCCTTGCATGTTGCTGACCTGGGTTTGATCCCAATATGGTTTCCTGCGTCCTGTAGGACTGAGTCCTGTATTCTGCAAGGTGTGGCCCTAATATATTTTTTCCTGTTTTCTGACCATTAGGTTTGGTGCGTTGCTTTGATTATTTTACAGGTAGCATATTGGATCGATTTTCACCATACGTATAACAGAATGCTTGGCTTAATCTAGAAAGGTATGATGATTTATTTAATTATTATTCAAATGCTGGAGTAAAATATATTTAATTAATCTGTTCTAATTATTCAAGATGCTAGTCCAAATTCTGCTTTTCATGTTACTGTAGTATAAGCTAAACAGTGTTTTTCATTCCCTGCCCTTTTTAACATGGCTACTTTGGACTTTGTTTCTTTCCTTTAGCCCTCTTGTGCTACCACTTGACCCTCAAGTTACATCCTCCCTTTTATGTGATTTTTTCCGTTGTCAACCCCTCTCATGGGATATCTCATGAACCTGCATGGGAGCTTATGATCCCTACTTCAACACTGCTCTACAGATGATATTGTTATGCAATGAAATCTATTCTAGTCCCTAAATGAGTTACTCTGTCTTCATGCACCTAGAATACCTATATTAATGTTTTGTTATGAATCCCATTATCATTATGACTGGAACACATTTCTGTATCTTTATACCTAGCTAAGTAAATGTTAAATGAATGATTGAAAAATTATCTGTGTTGTGTCTTGTTATGCTACACAAATACTTATTTAAAGACCTTGCCTTATGCTAGTTTCATACCTACTAAGTCTGATTTTAAGGTCAACAACATAATTAGGAAACACAAGAGCTACTTTATAAAGAAGTACTAACTTATTTATAAATAATAGTTAAAATTTTAAATGGTAACCTTTATTTCCAGAAAACATCTGTAAACCAGTATTTCTCTAAGAGGGGGCTAGAATTAGACATTCATTAGTTTGTGCATGGCCACATAATAACATATAAGAGATAGTAAAATGTTAGATATGATCAGATTAAAATCTTTAGATGAATTCTCAACAAAGCTCTGCCATTATTTATGTAAATTTTATGCTGAATAATTTAGAGAAATGAAATCCTGGTTTATGATCCAGGTACAACTATTGCATTCAAAGGAAATTATGCAGTGGCATCTGCAAAAGATAGTAAACATAAGAAACAATCAAAGTTAAGGAAATTAAGTTGAAATTGAATTAAAATGACTAAAAAGATCTCCAAGGAAAGCCTGGGGAAAAGCCAAAAACAAAAACTCTAGATAATACGGAAGTCAGATTAGCTGAAAGTTCCCAGTGCTGCAGGAAGCTATATCCTGCACTATATCAGGAAGCGTAAAAATTTTCTATAAAATTGTATGGAACTGGGGCTGGAGTGGTGGCGCAAGCATTTGCCTTGCACACGCTAACCTAGGACGGGCCACGGTTCGATCCCCCTGTGTCCCATATGGTCTCCCAAGCCAGGAGCGATGTCCGAGCACATAGTCCGGAGTAACCCCTAAGTGTCACCAGGTGTGGCCCAAAAAGTCAAAAAAAATAATTGTGTGGAACTGCAAAGACTCGGCCATCCCACTAAGGGGAAATAAAAAAACAAACAAACAAACAAAAATGAGAAGGAGGTAGGGCAATAACTGAAATGCTCAAAAATGATTTTCAAGAGGAAATCATTTTAGAGACACTAGATTTTTGACTTTTTGAATTTCATAAATCAATATTCAAGATATGAAGGATGTGTGATGGGTAAACATGAAAAAGTTATAGAGAAAATATATTAAATAAATGGTATGATTTAGGGTTAATTCAGAAAATTAATGAGTTAATTAATTTAGAGTAAAAATCAGTTAACTAACTAAATATTAATTAAATAAGTTGGGTTAAAATTAGTTAATTAACCAAGTTAGAGTTAAAAATCATGTTTCTGACTTTAGGTCCAAAACATGAAAACAAAGATGAAGGCATTTTAAATAACCAAAGCTTTCTGAAATGGATTATCTGAGATTAGAAGCTAAAATAAATACCAAAGAAACAATTGTTGTGAAGGAATTCTCCTCTTGAGATAGTAGAGTGAAAAAAATTATTAAAAAATTAACGAAGGCCCAGAGTGATAGTATAGTGGGTAAAACACTTGCCTTGCAATGTGGTCAATCCATCTCTATCAACACATATGGGCCTTGATCCCTCGAAGGAGTGATCCTGGAGCACAAATGCATGAACAAGCTCTGAGCACCACTGGTTGTGGTCTAAATCTCACCCACAAAAATTTAAAACTAAAAATCAATAAAAATTAATATCTAAATTTTCACCCACGGTTAAGTAAATTTGAACTATCATTGTACTAACGTACTTCATGTAACTTTAAGTAAAAAAGGGGGATGTTCTGCATAATTAAATTGCTTATATTACATAAAAATTTAAATATTTTAAATAAAAATATTCTTATAATATATTTTACTGTACTCTGAATGTTTAAAAGAATGTATTAAAGATCCTATTTGTTTTTAAGGACATGTGGTCATACTATGATCGTTGTTACTTTAAAATAGTAATAACTCGCCTCAAAACAATTTAGGTTAATTAGAGTATATAATGCTACTTCAATTTTTAATTACTACCCCCAAGATTCTCAGAATTTGTTTCCTGAAGACCCCCCCCCATCTTCCGACATAGATATTATTTTGAGTAAAAGTATGAACAGCCTAGAATTAAAGAGACCATTTTCTCTTGGCCTTAGTCCTTTGAATCCAGACTCTTTGGTCCTTTAAGAAGTCATCATTGCTCCCTTTTTTGTGACCTTAAGAATATAGTTTGGAAGATTATGCTGATATGAGTTTTTATATATGCGTGTCCATCCTTCTCTAAAATCTCATTTTCTCTGGAAATACAAACTAAGTGACCCCTTCTTTATCATTTAGGACTGCACCTTCCACCACCACCACCACCACTGTCACTTTGTCCCATACCTTATACCACAAGATTTATAACATTTCTCCCAAACAGGAGAAAGCCTACATAAGCATTCTAACTCCTCTCCAACCAAAATACCCAATATTGTTGATTCTTGTTGCTAAAATATCCACACTTTTTCATTATTCAGCAGCCCAAGAAGACCCAGAGAGATGGGGAAATGTCCCTGTGCTTGTTAAGTCCTATGTTTCCTCTGCCTACTAATTATCTTACTACTTCTTCTTAGTATCACCCATGAATCTAGTGACTTCCTCCTTGCCTCTTTTAAATTAGATGCACTTAATTTATTACGAGCAGAGAAGATAAGAAGTTCAGGATAACTGTTAACTAAATTAAAATGAATCTTTAAACAGATTTTGAGAAACTGTACTAAGATAGTTTTGAGTTTACCCCACTCATTTCTGCATATCAATGAACTTATTTGAGATGATCAGTGTCTTAAAAATTGAAAATATAAGTGGAAGTTGTATAATATTTTTCAGTAAGCATCCCTGTGGAAGCTGTGCTTCATAACTGAAGTCTTATTACTATTTAATATTGCTTGTGAATAAACAGTATCATTAATTATAAGGATGAATCCTTTCTTAATATGATAGATTATATGTCAAAGGCAATTTCTCATGGGGAATGTATTATACATGCATCGTCATCGTTATAATCGTATCAAAATTTCCACTCTGAATAATTCACAGTTGCACCGATAATTCTCTTTTTCGAATGATCCATAAGACATTGAGAGATATAGGGTCAAAAGCAAGAGTTAAGCTAGTCTCCGTAAAGGCATAATTAATATTAGAACATGTCTAACAGAATTTAAGAAGGGAAAGAGAGAAGCTCTATTGAGGAGATATCATAAGGAAAATCAGAATATGAAATACTAGGAAAGATAAAGGCTAAATATAGTGTAAATTGGTGGTATCACCAATTAGAAAACAAAGTTCTGATAAAAGACATATGAAAGATAATAATATTAATATTGGTCTATTACACTTAGAATAATATCAACTAACTTGGTAAATTTGTATTACTTCATGAATAGATCTTTAAATTTTCTGAGACAATTTGGCATAAAGAAACATATTGATGTAAAATTAAAGGTTTAGACTAGAAAATGTATAACTAAAATACCATGAGTTTCTGAGGAGCAAAATTCAGAGTACTCGTTTAAAATTTGTATGGTCAATTAATATCACAATAAAAATAATTTTTCATGTATTAACTATTATCCCAAGGCAATTGTTCTTTTTAAGAGAAACTGTGTTGTCTATTTCATTTATTTATGAAGGAAAAGAGTTCCAAGATGGTGGGTTTATTGTATTTATTTTGTTTGTTTGTTTGGGTATTTTTTTGGCACAGGGTCTGTCTGACTTGCAGCCACTACTTTACCTCACAGGAAGTTTTTTGTCCAGAAAGCATTAAAAAAATTTCATTAGTCATCTTATATCCTCATCAATTGTCCTGATATCAACTTAAAATCAGTAAGAAATTTCCATAAAAAATTAGGGCCAGAAATTGGATCAGACTGTTAAGGTGAATAGAATACATAGAGGGACATAGGAGGGGCCATGGCATTCAAAAAAGAGGTTATATTACTGTTTGTAAGAATCAAGCCTAACATGTAGAAAAGTTCTATCAAATAGTGGGTTTATTTTATCTTCTGTACCATACCTTTAACTGTTAGTAATTATGTTCTCAGATTAATAGAATAAGATTTCTTTTTTTTTTTTTTTTTTTGTGGTTTTTGGGTCACACCCGGCAGTGCTCAGGAGTTACTCCTGGCTCCATGCTCAGAAATTGCTCCTGGCAAGCACAGGGGACCATATGGGGCACCGGGATTCGAACCGATGACCTTTTGCATGAAAGGCAAACGCCTTACCTCCATGCTATCTCCCGGGCCCCAGAATAAGATTTCTTAATTATACTACCAGAAAGCCAATAGATAAAGTTTTCATGATCAATCTCTTATAATGTTGTACAATTAGATGAAAAGTGAAAAGTGTATAAACACATAAAACTAATACCAAGAAGTAACTTATTTTGGTCAAAGGTCACAGTGAAGAAGTTGAATAACTACTTCTGAAGCTCTACTTCTGATACCATCTACATTAAGACTTTCTGTTCTAGTACTCATGTGCTATTATTTTTTAAGTTCTATTTCCTATAAAAGTCCCCAATAAAAAATCTCTATATAAATCCTAAACTCTTGTGTCTGAGGTACATATAATCCAAGGAATCTACCAAAAAAGTGGTTCTGGTTCCCTAAACCCTATTGTATCTACAAAGTCTACTGCTATTAGAAGTTAATTGAATTCCACTCATTGGTTATGGAAATTTAAGTATGTAAGTGATTTTCCAGAAAAAGCCAATTGTCTCTAACCTACAACTTTTCTGACCTATAAGTAAGAACTGCCTAGAAAGTTGTAGCTATATTGTTTTGTTTTTGTCCCTTCTGTAAGAAAAATTTGCTTCTATGTATTTATTCCATGTGAGCCAAAGTGATAAAATGGGGCTTAAGTTGTTTGCTTTATATATGGTAGCCCATGGCCTGTCCCCATCAACTCTTTGAGCATGAAAAGGAGTTGTGAATGAACACAGAGCCAGGAGTAGTCCATGACATGTTATACACATATTTATGTAAAAATATATGTATGTATATACTTTTTGCTAAGAAATCATTTATTTCTTACATAAAAATAGTAGTTTTCTATACATGAAAAACTAATACACTTGACTATTTGAAGAGCTTCTATTTTTTTTTACTTCATTTCCTGATTGAATGTTCCAATGATCACTAGGGGGTACCATTTTCATTGCATGCACTAAATGAGATTACTAAACTTTATTCTAATGGTACCCATTCATTTCCAAAGTAATCAACATCCTCTTATCTCATTATCAAGCCATTGGCATTCTACAAATATTCATGTAGTGACTCTACTGCTGGTAAAACCTACCAATAGAAAATTTAAAATGTCTCTCTATGTTCTGTTTGAATTGTTCTTCCATTGAAAAGTTATAAATAAATCTGGTCAAAATCGCTATTTTCCCATACTCCCTATGAACCAAATTTCTAAGCCTCTCTCTTTTCTCTAAACACAGGATGTAAATTCTTCCACTTCCAGGTCTAGTGACATTGACATGCTCTGTTTTAAATGAACTCCTGGCGGATACAAACAAGTACTTGCTCATGTAGAAATGCTCAGAAAAGGTGAAATACTTGTGTAAACGCTGATCTTAGCGTCTACATTGCACATAGCTAATGTAATTTCTTTGTAATTAAAGCAAATGATGGGGTCGGAGAGATATCATGAAGGTAGGGCATTTGCCTTGCATTCAAAAGGACGACAGTTCGAATCCCAGCATCCCATATGGTCCCCGGAGCCTGCCAGGAGAGACTTCTGAGCGTAGAAGCAGGAGGAACCCCTGAGCACTGCCTGGTGTGACCCAAAAACAAAAACAAAGAAAGCAAATGATGTGTGGTGTGCCTCTGTGTGTATGCATGCCATACTTGGCAGTGTTAAGTACTTATTCCTGGCTATGGGATCATTCATTTTCAGAGGTGCCCAGGAGTCAGATATATGATTCAGAATGAAAGGCTTTACCAGATATACCCTCTCCAGCCCACAGTTGAATGTTTTATTTTAACTCCAAAAACTCAAGAACTTTCAAAGATAAAGTATAAAAATGGCACTTTACGGTTTCTTTAATTTTTTTTTTATTTAAACCATTGTGATTTACAAAGATACTCATAGTTGGGTTTTGGACAATGTTTCAGAACCAATTCTACCATCACTATCAACCTCCCTTCACTAATGTTCCCAGAGTCCATCCCGAACCACCACCTCCTGTACCAGGCTTGTTTTTAACTTTAGTTGTTACAGTCTGGGTCTCAAGATTTTATTGTTGTTGACTCTGGTTTGGGTATTTAGTTCTTTCTTTACAGCACCAATGGACCTGAGGCCACTTGGTCCCTGTCCCCCATCATTTCATATTTGTCTTTTTGTTGTTGGAAATCTAGGTTGATTCCAACTCTTAGCTATTGTACTGTATGCTGTAATGAATAACAGTGTGTATACATCCTTTTGGATGAATGTTTTTCTCTCCTGGGGATAGATACCCAAAAGCAGGGAATGAGAGTTCCTTTTTCACCACATGCCAGCCAATACAAATTGTTTCCAATATTTTTTATATGATAGCACTTTATTTTTCTCAAAAATCCATAGCTCTAACCTAGCAATGAGACCACCAGGCAAGCTCAATTTGAAGAACAGTCTATAAAACATCTGACAAATACTACTCAAAATTGTTGATATCATCAGAAACAAGAAGTGTGGGAGATTATCATAAACCAAGGAGTTTAAGGAAGCAAATGGACTAAATACAGTGTGTATCTAGGTGCGTTTTGCAACAGCTAGACTAGGCTAGTAGGTGAAAAGTAAGGAATCTAAGTAGAATAATAAACCTTCTTATATGATGATGTATTATCATACAAGATTCATGACAGCCCTTGTACAAGGATAATATTAAATGCTCACAAGGAAAACTAGTGGGGTGATACAAGTACTCTGCTATCTTTGCAACTTTTCTGTAAATACTGAACTATTTTCAAATTAAAAAAAATAAATTTTATCTAACACATATATTTAGCTTATTTTAATATGTAAATATTTTACATAAATATAAGCACATGTATATTTTTACATGTGAGTTACTATAATATGATATATATTATTATTATTTTGTTGGACAAAATTATTTGTTTCATTTTTGAGGGGAGGATTCATACCCAGCAGGATGCTCAAAATTTACTCCTGACTGTACCCAGGATTTCTCCTGGCAGTGGTTGGGGATGTCATATGTGGCGCTGGGTGATCAAACCCTTGTTGAGCGCATGCAAGGCAAGTGTCTTATCTACTATATTATCATATAGGCCCTTGGACAAATCTTTAAAAAAAAATTCCAATTAGGGTCCAGGAAAGATAGCACAGCGGCGTTTGCCTTGCAAGCAGCCGATCCAGGACAAGGTGGTTGGTTCGAATCCTGGTGTCCCATATGGTCCCCCGTGCCTGCCAGGAGCTATTTCTGAGCAGACAGCCAGGAGTAACCCCTGAGCACTGCCGAGTGTGGCCAAAAAATTCCAATTGATAAAAAATATTCTAAGGATAACACTGAAATTATTGAGGAATACTATCACTTGATTAATAAACTCATTTGGTGAAGCAAATAGCAAGGGAAATGACTTGAAAATGAATGAGAAACTTGAGTACAACTTTTAAAACTGAAAGGCAATTGGCATATTCAAAATCCTTGAGACATGCTCTAATTCTTCAGAATTTGTCCACAAAATTTATACAAATAAATGACACCTAGATCGAGGCTTCTTAAATTTTTCAGCTTGCAACTCAAGCTTTCCACCTGAGAAATGTTTATGCTATCTCAGGTATATAGAATAAATCAAAGATTTGCTAACAATAAATCATAAATTAGATTCGATGCCAATTGTTTTCAATCTCCACATTCAGTTATGTGACCCATTGTTTAAGAAGCTTAGGCCTAGATAATGATTAAGAAAAATATCAAAGCTAAAATATTTACCTATAGAGAACACAGTCTTGTAAAATCAGTGTTTATTCTGAGAGAAAACAGAAAATCACTCTAAAGGAGTATTGTCATGCTTTTAACTGTTGAGTTTCGAATCATTTCTTACCAAGTGTTTAGGTTGGCACAATCTTTTGCCCTCATTTTTCTTCACTTTTACTCTATTGATTTTCAAACAGATGGATGATTGGAGATTTTGAAATATGATTTCCGAACAGCGGGTCTATTTAAGGAGATTTGAGGAAGTTTCAATGCAGGACTAATATGTAACCTCCTTTTCATTATGTTAATATTTATGTGCTAAATTTCTTGTCATAATGGATCATTTGGCTGTCACCTAAGGAACTATGCTGTTGCCTTGTTTCATATTTCTGTTTTCAAAAATGCTAAAGTATGGCAAGAGCACTTTTACAACACCTTTTCTACCTCATATTTTCTAGACCACTGATGCTTCTAGAGTGCAACTGTAAACCATAGCAAATTGGATGGCAAACAAATTTTGCCCGAGGCACAAACCATAAATTAAAGTAATGATCACTGCAAGATGAAACTTTTTTCTATCTTTTAAAAATCGGAATAAAAGTAGGTCAGTGAAATTTCGGATATTTTAGAATATGTACAGTATTGTATTGTTTGCCAGTACCTAATTTACAATTACAGAGCTCCATGAATATTGAAATGATTCAGCTTCCCATTATAAATGTATGTGGCAGTTTGGTTGTTGATCAGTTTAGGAAGTTAATGCAAATGGAACTGTCTTCCTGTCAGCATTTGAAATCTATAATGCAGTCGTGTTGTATATTCAGGGACAGGCCATTGACAGTCAATTAACAAGTTTGATTGGTATGTCAACTCATTCTTTTGAATTGTTAATAGTATGTTAATAGCATTCATTTCTTTGTGTAGTCCCATTTGCAGCTTCACAGTTACAGCTATTTTTTATAATTCCGAGGAACCTAAAATAGTGCCTTAATAATAGATTATTAAACACCTGTCTCGTGTAGCTTAGGGAGGTTTTTCCAGACTGGGAGTTTGCAGTGGATCCCTTTGATATTCAAATGAACAAATGATAGCCTTTTTATTCAAAACGTACATTCTTTTGATGGTGAGCTTGTTAAGAAAGAGTCAGCTCGAGTCTGACCCGATCTGGTTTCCCATGGAAAAGATCTGATGCCGTTTGAAGGTTCATAAATGGAATGCCAATGACAATTTGTTGTTGACGTTCTGCCGCCTCAGCTCTCAGATGCTGCTGTTGATTTGCCGCTTTAGCTTCACCAAATAATTCTTGCAGGTAAATGATCTATGGACTCATCAGAGAGTTTCAAAGCCAAAAAGCTCTTCTGTGGACTGAGTTTTAGGCATGGAGGGGGACTTAAAAAGAGGCGTCAACGTTGACAGCTGAGTTTTAAGGCATAGAAAGATGGGCGGAAGAAATGTGGGAATAGTTTTCAGTGACTAGCATATTACTTGGAGTTTTGAAAACCTTCAAATGTCGATCAAATCTGTTCCCCATCGCAGATTTACTTCTACCTTGGTTCCTATGATGGTTGTTTTGTCTGTGTGTGCAGGTTTAGTCTCACTTTTCTGGGAAAGTTGATGAGACATTAATCGTATTATTCTCGAATGGTGCTTTGGAATAAGGTTGCAAGTTCATTTGCACAGCCATGTTTTATTCATACTGTTCCTGTACACCAGAATATAAGAATCTGCCATTTCTCTAAAAAATTGTCTTTTCCAAGGAAGAGTAAAATGTTATTCCTTTTACTTTCCTGTTTTGTTCACTTCTCTTGGTGATGCTTTCCACACCCTACTATTTGTGTTTAATTTTATTGATAGAAGTTTCTTTATAATATGGGTGAAAACTTTCTCCCCTATGTAGTTAATTTTTTTGTTCTATATTTCAGTGAACTTGGAGGAAAATTGTGTCTGTATTTGAATTTTATACTTATATGATTCTTGAGGGATCATTACTCAAATGCTTTGAATATATCGATATGGAAACTGAGGCAGTAGAGGTCACAATAAGAACTCACAGCTAGCAAGTCTGTGAGGTCTCTTTATTTCTAAGCCTGTATACATGTTGTTTATAGAAACATAGAGAAAGAAACCCAAATGAATTTACACAATTGTAATGCACCTGGCTCCACTAATTATAAAAGGATTTTTAACTATAATACTAAAATCTTTATACTGTAGTTTAAAATAAAAAATCAGTAAGATATATAGTATATGTATTTATTAGTATATCATTCAAGAATCTGTACATCACAAGTAGAGAGAAAAAAATAAAATCCTGTTGCTATCTTTGATGGTTTGTTTACCAACCCATAGATAGACAGGATTATAGAATGTTGGTCTTATCTCAGGGTTTGGAATGGAAGGGAAGATGAGGATATAACAAGTATTCATTGGCAGCAGCTTATATTGTGTCACTCGTAATACCCACCCAGCAGTGTTTCTCAAAATGTATTTTATGGATCAGTATCTCCACAAGATGTTTGGTCACCAAAAGAGTCTATGTCTAGAGAATATGGCAGATGTGTCCTTAATAAACATTCTCATTGTCACAATGTTTGTTGGAAAAGTCAAGACTGTAAAGTACTATAATAAAGAAACCTGTTTAGATCTATTTCATTCAAAGTTTCTAAAATGCCTTTTTAAAACATGGCTCTGTTTCCAAGGTTTATTTTTTTAAACTGATTAATAACTTGCAGGGAAATCTGGGAGATGCTTAATCATCCTTGGATAAGCTATTTTAATTCTCTATAGCTCAACTTCTTCTATATGTGGAAGTAATAATGGTATTTATTGACATGAGAATTTCTTGGTCAATACATGTAAATGATTTAGAAAAGTATCAGGAATATTGCTTCATGTGACTTTATTACTAACATTTTTATGAATAGAAATATTGATATAGTGCTATTGAATTATAATAAAATAGTTTACTGACATTGGTTTACTAAATGTGCCAATGTAATAAACTGTGTACAAGGCTTTAAGTTGAGCTAGATCTTTTATAACACTTAAGGAGAATAAGATATTCTAGCACAATAAAGTAGAAATAGGTTAAAGCAGACATGAACGAATACATTACATAGTAAAATGTTAAGGGTAGAGGCAAGAGATGTAGGCTAGTGGTAAAGAATGTTTCTCACATATATGAGGATATGGCTTCAGTCAATAGCAACCAAAAGAAGTGTCAAGGGCAGTTACAAAATCCATCGAATCTACTGCCAACTCTAGCAGACCCCAACAGTTTTATTTAAGAATTGACAAGTTACTGGATGGCTGGGAAACTGCCAAAGGAATAAACAAAAAATTCCAGAGGAAGGGAATCGGTTTACTTTCTACAAAAGATACTACTGTATTTGGGGAATGAAAATTAGTATAACATCTTAATTATTACTAGGGTCATATGGCATACTGGCAGGGTAAATTGGAGCAAAGACATTAAGGACTTTGTATCACAGCTCTTAATTTTGTATTTTATCCTCAGACAACAAGCATGTAAAGAAAGTTTATATCTGAGAACAACATACCTTTTCCCCCTTTTTAAAGAAACCTTGAAACCGGTGCTATAAATGCAAGGAGAAAGGAGGCAAAAATTGTTAGGTCGGTGAACTAAGTAATGTAAAAAACAAAGGAGGTTCCAGGGGTATTTCTGAGGTAGGATCAACCTGGTTGGCCCATCAGATAGGGAAAGAGGAACAGAAAAATGGAGAAACCAAAAAAGACTATGTCTAAATTGCAAGGCTGTGTGAATCTGGTTTTCAATCTTTTCAAACCTGCAAACCTAAATCTGTCAATGGACAGGCAACAGTTTAAAACCCTGTGGCAGATTCAATTTAGTTAAGTACACAAGCTTTTCAAAAAGGAGCTTCCATATGTTCACAATGTTCCATTAGTTTTATAATAATGACCTTCTCAAGGAGCCCTAACTGAACGGATATGTAAATTGCCTGAAAATTCTCTCTAACACAAATCAAAAGTGACTCACTAAATAGCTTACCAGAACCATATAGTAATGTGTATTTTAAGATTAAATGTGAAATGCCACATCGAAAGTTAAATCAGTGAAAGAAACGAATTGCTTCCTTATTGTTATACTGACAAAATTTAAAGCTGAATCTGCTAAAGCACTTACAATATTTAATTTTACTATTATTATTGTATGTCATTATTTCAATACTTTTCTACAGGTTTTCCTTTCTCACTGTGTCTCATGATCCTAGATCATACTTTTCTTTGTAATTCTCCATATATCTACAACTATGATATATAATAGAGTCCTAATCAATGAGAATATGTTACTCAGTCACTATTATTCAACTTATTTTTGAAAATAGAAATTCCAAAAATTTATAGTAGCTATAGAACACTATAAATATCTATACATAACATATTTCTTGAATTTTTAAATCTTAGAATTAATTTCAACTACAACATAAATTTGAACAACCATATTACAATAAATTAACAGAAAAAGTAAGTCCAAGTTTATAGTTGGATATTTAGTAACTGGCATTTTTCTGATGTTTACAACACCTCACACTATGTGTGTCAGTATGTAATAAGTTCAGCTTTCCAGTTTTAGCCTTCTGTCTGAAGATAGAACTTCTGGAAGCTCTAGTGTTCTGGAAAAGCCTTGTGTTATATCTCCTATATTCTTTTATTTATTATTTGTGTTGTTTTCATTTTGAAACCATACCAGGTGATGGCCTGGGGCTGACTCACAGCTCTGTGCTTAAGGTTCATTTCTAACAGTGCTAGGGGACCAAATGGAATGCCAAGAACTGAACCCGGGTCAGCCAAGTGCAAGGCTAGTGCCCTGCACATTTTATGATCTCTCTGGTCCTAGGCTCTACACTCTTATTAGAAGTCGGTTGACTATTCTTTATATTACCTTATTATTACCTCTGCTTATAAGTATTTTAATCTATTTTTATGTTGTGTCACTTTGCTCCAGTTCCCTAACATATCATATATATTTAATAATAGCAGAAGAGATAACACCAGCTCAAATTTCAGGACTATTTGACTTTAAAAAATTGTTCATAACTCCCAGATTCAATTAATACATTACTTTCTACTCTTCATTCAATTTATACAATGCCAAGATTTATAAATCTGCCCTACAGATTTATAAAAGAAGTAAAAATAACCAATATAAAGAATGTGGAAGGTCTTAAATGTTTTAATAATTATTCATTAACCATAAAGATATTTACATAAAATAATTACATACCTTATTTTTACATAAAATAATTGTATGCAAATATAATAAATACAAATAATGTTATTTTATGTAAAATATTTATTTTACTTTACATAACATAATTCTATACCTCACACAAATATAGCTATGTTTATCATGTATTCCTAAGATTTGCTTTTATTTTTAAGAAAGTAAGTTATGCTATGAAATATAAACATAAAAGACCCATCACAAACCTACTATGCCTAACTTTTTCAAACTAGATATTTTTCTCTAATCATGTCTTTCCTAATTTTCTATAATACGCCAGGTATTTTCTTGGTCATAAAATTTTATTTATGATAATATGGCTCTTAGAATGCCTCTTTTGTGAAGGACAAGTATAGGAAACACAGCCTGTAAAAAAATAAAATAAAATAGAACAAAAATATAGGACTACCCTGTTGTGACAAGATCACATTCCTAATATGTTCAGTCACTAAGTAACATTTGTCTTAATAAAGACTACTTTCTCCCCAAGTAATTACAAAATATTCTAGAGTTTTGGAATTTTGCACTTAATTCTAGTATACTCTAATCCTGCAAGTACTGCATCTTTACTCATTTGTTAATTTTGATAATTTTTTTTTTTTATTTTTAGGCCACACCTGGTGGCGCTCAGGGGTTACCTGGCTCTGCACTCAGAAATTGCTCCTGGCAGGCTCGGGGTACCATATGGGATGCCGGGATTTGAACCTCCACCCATCCTGGGCCAGCTGCAGCAAGGCAAATGCCCTACTTCTGTGCTATCTCTCCAGTCCCTAATTCTGATACGTCACACAAACTTTACTTAGAGAAATTATAAACACAAGAATAAACACTGTAATAACCAAAGCCTTAAATATTACTTGTCCTTTTATTAGGCAATCATCAATGGAATTATATTACAACTCCTCTAAATGGAGTAAAATTCTCATTTCATTTCATATCTGCCACAAACTCTTGGTCATTTCATTAAACCGGAATATGTCACTTACATAGCAGGTGAATTTTATTACATATAGACCTAGAATATGTTTTGGTACAAAAAAAAAGCAAAAAATGTGTACATGGATAAACTAATGTTTACTAATAGCACTATTTGTCGTTGATTTTATACTTTCAATCACACCCTTCTCGCTTAAAATCACTAAAATTTAACTGCTAAAAGTAAATCAAAGTTTTCTGGTTTGCCTATGCATGCAAATGCAAAAATGCATGTTGCAAAATGTTTGAAGTACTCAAATTAACTTTGACCTTTGAACTAATATTTTCTGAAATTCTATATTGCACACTTTTCACCTTTTTATATTTAGAATGTTTCAAGTTAGTACAGTGGAATCGGTTGAAACAATGAAAAATAATCTGTGAAGAGAACAAAGAGATATACATTCAATTATTTTAAGAGGCAGAGATAATATTTTATCTTCCACATGAGAGTAATTGCAAATTAGAGAAGAGGGAGTAATAGATTTGAATTCAGGTGTCTGCCTCTCCAACTCTGGAAAAAAAGCATATCCACTATAGTTCTGAAGATCCATGTAGTTCTTTGGGGGTAAAGACATTCATCTCAGTAAGTTAAAAATCCAGATTTATTTTGGTGGCTCGGTAGAAGTTAGTTAGTGGCAAGAAAGTGAGTTTCAATAATGAAAGTTGGCAGGCTAGGATTTGTGCTCCACTCTGTTGGCGTATGAAATTACAGCACATCATTCAAACAGAATCAATAATCTGACTTTTATATCCTTTTCTGGGTACAGTGAAAATTTTCATTATTCTGCTATCATTTTATTCTTCCTGGATTAGGTCATGTACTGCAGAAGGAAGAAGCTCGGGCAGAGAGAGTATGTCATGCCAAAGCTTGTTTTTAACCACGTAACGTAGTGATCATGTAATATTAAAGGAAAGGCACTTTTAAAGTTTTTCCTTTAAAAGACCTGCTGCCTGAAGTCATACCAGGATGTTTCAAATGGCATTTTGAGGATCAATTTACCTAAAGAAAAGGATTTTGCTCTTGGATGTGGAACGAGGTGGTATTCATTAATTGAGACCTATTGAATGACAAGAATGCTTCAATATCAAATGTACATAACATGAACAAGAACAGAAATTTTGATCATAATCTTGGTTATGTGACTTAGCTACTTCTGCATCAGATTTTTCCCAGGAAATGCAAGCATTTTTGTAGAAAAAAAAAGAGATGACTTTTATGAAAGATCTGCAAAGCCATAAACGCCAGACCATACACTTACAGCACCAACTCTAAAAGTAAGGTGTTATAGTTTGATATGGTCCGGACCAAAATCCAGGTTTAAACATTTTCTCCTTGTTATCACCTCGTTAAGCTCCCCACCTCTGAGCCAGGCCTCCTACAGTCCCAGGTATGGTGCCACTAATTAAGAAGGGGCTCATTACCAATTCTCATTAACATCAATTGGAGTTTTAAAGCCAAATCCCTAGACTGAAAATTTACCCCCTTAATGTTCAACACAGGTGAACGAATAAAATCGCTTAAGTGCCTGTGCCAGGGGGGTGTGCAAATGTGCTCTCCAAGGAGGAACAAATTGCTACTGCAGTCTGGCGCTAATCCCATTGCTCCCTAAAAGGCAGGCACAGACTTGAAGAAAAATACTATTCATAAGGGAAAGGCTGACAGGGAAATGGGTGGGGTGCGGTAACTGATATCTGCATATAGATTATCTGAATATGTCTCATGTCCATGAACAAAATTAACAAACGATTGTGTCTGGCAATTAAGTGTTCAACATATATCTGAATTGATGCACGAAGAAATAAATGTTCACCAGCATAGTTAACCACTTAATGAAATTTAATTCTGAGGCTCTTCTCACATTTTGCCCGAGAACTGAGATAAGATTTCTTAAACCAACTTTTGTAATTGTAGTTTCTTACAGATAATACCTTACCTTATTTTGGGAAGCGCTTTAAACTTTTCAAATGCTTATTTCCACAAAAAGTTTAAGTATATTGATTTGACTTGATTTAATTGAGATTCCTATTCTGAAGTTCATTGAAGTAGTGTGCCCGGTAGAAATAAATCTTGAAAAATAAAAATTTAGGGGTCAGAGCAATAGCACAGTGGTAGGTGTTTGACTTGCATGAGGTTGACCCAGGTCAGACCTGGTCTGATCCCCGGCTTCTTATATGGTCCCCCAAGCCAGGAGTGACTTTTGAGCTCAAAACCAGGAGTAACCCCTGAGCTTCACCAGGTGTGGCCCCAAAGCAAAAAACTCCAACATGTGTCACTTGGTAAGGCATGCTCTACTGTGCAAACCCTAACACTAACCAATTTTGAAACTAAATGTCTTCATCGCTTACATAAATTAATAGGTAAATGATAACTATGCAGCCTCTTTGATCTATGTTTCCCCCTTTAGCATATGTAGATTAGTAGACTTTGTATGCTTTATAAAACTTTGACATATGACCGATTCTTTTATAAATCGCCCATATTTTTTCTCAGGGACATGTTGTTCATATTTAAATTACATTAGAATATGTGTTATAACCAGCCTTCATATAATGACTTGATCCAAATTTCTCATATTTCTTCATGATATTAATGTGAAGCAGTGGTATTACAGAACTACAGAATTTTGAAGCTTGTAGGAGCCTTCACAAGCCATCGAGATCAAATATAATATTTTTTACAGCATTTAAGTCCATAAAGTTTGACTGATTTTCCCACATTCATTGGCAATATTAAAGCTCTAAGAAGAATTTTGGTCACTGATTCTGTTTTGACCCCCATGGTCAATAGCTAACACAACCTTAGTGACTTTACTCTCTTATTCCAAAGTGTCTTTTTTTTTAATAATTCCAGTGATGTTTTAAATAGCAATAAATATGAGAGAGGAAAAAATATCTTTGAAGGAAGAATTCTGGGCATATAGAAAGATGAAATCTTTTACTTAAGATTGGCCTGCCTTCTAACTATATAAACATTAACTTCTCATCGTTTAGCCTGCTTAAAAATTGAAAGACAGTGATAATGGATGCATAAATGCATCATGGGATGAATAAATTGTGTGAGTCAGAGGAGAGAAAATGAATGTGTTCGTGAAAGAGTGAGCACATCAATCAGTGCTTGCATGGTGTTTGCACCAGTGTGTCCAGGGGACATTCACCAATCAATCATTCGGGAAGTTTCCTCCGGGTTCAGAAGGAGAAAAAGATTGCACACTAAAGTGATATGAAGAAAACTTGGCATTTAAATAAGTTATTCCAGGGATTTTTTTTTAGAGTACAGAATATAGGGACAATTGTCGGAAGATTAAATGCCACACACACATACACACATATACACACAATCCATTTCAAAATACAGATTGCTTTATGAATTATCTTCATGTTCTATGTATTAAAATTAATTAATGCATTTACTAAACATGATTTGGTATATTCCATGCCTATGTAAGCATAAAAGTTTCCATGAGAATATAGAATTTTTACTAAAAATTGTTTATTTTTCATGGCTTTTTATTTTAAGCTAAAACCCAAAGCTAAGGTTTTTCTTGCTGTTTAATATGATTAATATTAAACATATAAGCATTCACCAAAATATTTTAGTTTTATTGATAATCCATTGATCATTATTAATCTTGTGCAGAATAAGACTATAGCTGTTGCCTTGAAGTCATTTTACACTGGCAAATAAAAGAAGTTTGCAAATAATTATGAAGCAAATAGGAAAGAATTAATTATCACAGAATTCAGAGTTAGCCCAAGATAATATTATTATTGGCTGATATCTAGAAATTCACTTCTCTTGTGTCTCAGTTATCAATGGTATTCACTCTTGAAGGTGATGTACATTTGCATAGTTGATCAAAAGTAGAAATCCTGTTGAATTGCTTTAATAAACTACTGCCCAAAATCCAAAATCTATCAAAAAATGACTTTGTAAGTGGATCATAATTCTTGTCACATGCATAGTCTTGTCAGCTTGACTTTATTTACTGCTTATACTTCAGTCTTTATATACTGAATTTTCAAGTCAAGAAGCTGGGAGAATTCTATGAAGAGTTATCTTCAAAGTAATATTCTAGATGAAAACTCAACCAACCAAGCAATAACTATGAATTCATTAGACTCTAAGAAAATCAGTATCAATTATCATATACAATATGAGAAATACAGCATTTGTGACCGTATATATTAGAAGCTAAAAACAGTCCCTGGGTTATTAGGTAAAATAGGATATTAATTGTGTCTCTACTATTCATTGTGAGGGCCATAACTATAGAGTTGTCCCTTTTGCCAGTTTTAACATATTAGCTAAATGACAATGGTGGCTGCTTTCTTTCATTCAATTTTTACACATTTTTTCTAATTATTCTAAGTGAATAATTTCTAATAATTCTAAGTGAACATCTATCTAGGACAGTAGAGACAGTTCTGAGCAGATAAGGTCCTTACCTTGCACACAACCCTACAAGGTTCAATATTGGTACCCCACAAGACCCACTGAGACATTCCTGAGTACAGACAGAGCCAGCTATAAGTCCTGAACGCTACAATGGGTGGCTCAAAACTAAAAGCAAAGACAAAAAGACCTATTTATTAAAAAAAAAACTAATATTTTATCACACTTTCTCTTACATTTGCTACAAGCTTATCTGTTTTCCCTTCTATTTCTGAAGTGTGTAAACATTTAGGGACAAGAATTTCTTGAATTCTGTTAATACTAAGTAGAGTAATATATAAATGAGAAGTATTGAAAAATATTTGAATTTTTATGAATAATGATAAAATTTAGAATCATTAGGGCCTCTATCCATCACATTTATTCTTACCAATAATTCTACTTCCATTAGTATCATGAATCGAAGTTAATAGCCAACTCAGAAATAGTTTTCCAATCTTACAAGTTTCTATCACTAATAACAACAGTAGCTGCCATTTATTGAGAACCACTTGCAAATCTAGTAATTTCTATTCATGAAATGACATAGACCCTAATCATTACTTCCCATAACAGACATTTTGATACCATTTAATTAATTTCTGGTTTGAACCATACCTGGCATTGTGATGCTTCTCAAGAAGAGATCACATGGCTCTAGAGATTAATCCTACTTAAGCCATCTTCTGAGTCACTTTTCGTACAATTTCAATAATCCATCAAGGTTTGGGAAGTACAATGGGTAAAACACTTACCTAGCTTATGCAGTGAGGAGTCTCGAGCTCTGATACCTCTCATGGTCTCTGGAGCTCTGTTAAGTTTTTCTTTAGGTGTTTCTTTAGGGATGACAGCGTCAAAAAAAATGAAGTTGTCCAGAAAGGGATGACCGTATCAAAAAAATGAAGTTGTCCAGAAATTCAAAGCACTATTACTGATACTATGACTTTTAAGTGCAAGCATTCAACTGCCTGTCTCCTGGAAGAAGGAAGATTTGACGGGGAGGTTGCCTGCATTCGCTCCCCAAAGCAGCAGTGAGATTAGCCCTAAAATTAGAATACCTAAGTGTGGTCAGATTGGTGTCCCCTCAGGGAATCATAAGGGGTCAGTGATGAAGAGACAGGGCCATTCAGGAAATAGTGATTCTGGGTACTGGAGGCAGCAAGTGTGAGTTCAGTAGAGTGGGGGTCTGGCTCACCCATTCCTCCCAGGACGGCCAGCTTTCTGATGTGTGGGTCTCTGCAGCCATAACCTTTCATGGCTTGCTTTACATCTCATTCAGTAAAAGAGTGAGTTTATGGAGTTGGTCTGGTTTAAACATGGCCTCTATATATTTTGCTACAACACCGATATCATCAAGTCTCTCACAGTGGGTATAGCAAAAAGTGGGAAACAACTGTGTTGAATCTATAGATCCATAGAAATCCAAGCATTTGATAGATAATTTTCCACTTGATAAAGCTTCAATCTGGAATACTGGAAGCCTTTATGAATCTGAAATTATAATATCTTGTCTATCTTGTGAAACACTTATATTAAAATCTTATTTTTTCCACTGGAAGAGTTGTGGCTGTAGAGTTGATAGAAAAAAAGAAAAACTCCTCTTTAAGTCAAATATTTTTTT